>JAMLFT010009546.1:0-12620 GCA_026544285.1 Pachyrhizus erosus | reverse complement strand
AAGATTATCTGATGAAAGGAGAGAAATATGTCTGAGGATCCGCTGGGTATAAGGAGTGAAAGAGGGGATCATTTGTTACTTGAACAGTTCTTAAAAAAAAAACAAAACTCTATCGGATTTTTGAGTCATAGGAGATTTTATGATTTATGACTTGGAGGATTTTTAAGAATAGAAAAGAATAACCACATTGAGTTCATCGATTTGCCCTAGATATCAATAGACCCATAAATGATTTTTTATTCGAAACCAATTAGAAAAGAAGGGAAAGTATACAAGAAAATTATCTCTCTCTATAAATAGATAAATGATAAAAGGCTCGAGGGTCCATCCCATCCCTGAAAATGCTATGAGGTGTTGGGAAATGGTTGAAGTAGTTGAATAGGAGAATATGTATATATATGAAAATAAATATTGGTATATACATAACTAAATTTTATAAATGATAAAAAAACACAAATAAACATAATTTATAATATGAAGGGGATTAATTTTTCAACATAACAAAAAATATCTGATAATAAAAGCCATAATTCATAAATGTTCTCCAATAAATATTATAATATCTAACTATGACTAAGATATTGCATTTTAACAGTTTCTATTTAATCATTTTCTTATTCATTGTCACTGAAAAAAATTGTCTCTATAACTGCTTCATCAAAAGAAAGAGTAGCAACTTCGAGAATGTCAATCTTATCAAGTGAATCTCATTCATCTCCATTAACATCTCACATTTTGCTCTTACCCCTTTGTAACTCTTTCTCCTTTTAAAGATGAGAGAAAGATTTGTATGCATAAAAATTAAATCTTTATTTCTTTTAGGATTTAGCCTATTTCTTTTCATAAAATGGATATATGTTCCAATTTTTTGCACAATAGGCAGACTTGGATATGAGCTTGGTACGTACCCAAAAAGTATCCAAATTTATTTTTTTTTTGAAAAATATTTTTGGTACATATCCGGTACATACCCACAAGTACCCAACAATACTGTACCCGGTACGTATACAACATAATTTTAGAAGTACCCATGCTTCAGAGAGAATAAGATAGCCTTTTAAAGAGAAAGATGAAATTTCTGTTTATATTTAGTTTGCAGGTGGGAATGGGGGATCATTAGTAAACTGAATTCCACCAAAGTTCTTCTGTATCTGTGCTATATTCAATGCATGAAGAATGGATGTTTTTCTTGCTCAAATTCTCTTCATACCATTTTAGTATTTTAATATGAGCTCTTTTTTCTTTCAATAGGGGTTAACTTTGTTCATATTTATGGAGTTTTACTGTAAGTATCCTGTACCGTGTCACCATCAAATCTCCCTTTTGTTAAAGGTTTTATTGATAAATATGTGTAATAATATTTAGATGATCTGATGTTTCACTACAATGATGGTAGAATGTATTTCTTTTTACTCTCATGTCTCAGTTACACTTACAGCATATAATCATGCTTTTACACTTGTCTATCCAAGCTGTCATTTAACCTATTATTTTCCAGGGTTTTCTACAACTGGATTTCAATTCTCAATGAATTTTGATGGAGATATTTGTTATTTGTATAGATATAAGTTTTTAAAGGCTTCTGGATAATTGAATTTATACATAAGTGTAGATAATAAGAACATCTGCATGTGGGTGCTGATTTGGTTACTTCTATTTGACTCAGGCAATCTGGATGAGAGGGTGACAGACAGGGTCTTGTATGATATATTAATTCAAGCAGGACGAGTGGTAGACTTGTACATTCCTAAAGATAAGGAATCAGAGAAACCAAAAGGTTTTGCCTTTGCAGAATATGAAACTGAGGAAACTGCAGACTATGCTGTCCGGCTTTTCTCAGGCCTTGTAACACTATACAACAGAACACTTAAGTTTGCGGTGCGTTCTTGACATCTATGTTCTCGATCTGTTAAGAACTAGATGTTTTTTAATCTTTATTTGAAATTGTTGAATAAAAAATTAGCTTTATTGAGTGGTAGTTCGCAAGATCTATACAGCCTTATATTATTTGGCTATAGCTGAGTATATGGGCCATGGATGCACCTCTTTTAACTTTTTGGTAGTTCTGGAAAATTACCAAATTTTGTTTTTTGTCCTTGACTTTTAAAATGTTGGTCCCTGTATAAGGGAAAAGGTGTTAGTTATAGGGACTACAGTTCAGGCATATAGGGATGAAAACTATTAATTTAAAAGTAGTTAGAAACTTTTCAGGGACTTGAACCACTCTTAACAATACATCTTGGTTTCATTTAAAAGGTTGAAAACTAGGAGAACAGAACACTCCATTTTGTTCTGTTTGGCATACATGTTAGAATAGGACAACACAAGTTTTATTCTATTTTTGGTATATTCTAAAATAGAACGAAAAAGTATATATGGTTATACAATAGTACTTTTTAATGGAAAAAAGAAGAATGGAACAGAACTAAATGTGTTGTTTCATTCAGTCCACATGCCATTTGCAAGCCTCGGGATGCATTCAAGTACCTAACGATACATTAGGACATCATATAACAGGGATTCATAGGTTTTGACTTTTGATTGCAGATCCATGTAATAAAGTGATTGAAATTTTAGATTTTTGTCCCAGTGTTTAGCTTTGTTAATGACATGTACTGTCTGCCAATAAACAGATATCTGGGAGAGACAAAACTACCCCTAATGGTTCTACAGCAATTACCCCCACCTCAAATTCTTCTCAAAGACCAAGGTCATATCCAGTGCCAATTAATAATTCAGAAAATTTTCAGCACTCTAGTAGGCTACCTACACCTGACCGATTTTCAGATTACCCAGTAAATTATTCCCAAGGTAATGTATTCACTTACTCACATGCTAAAATTTCTTTCCCATCTAGATTGATTTTTTATTATCAATAGAAGAATCTTATTAGAGCACAGTTTAACTCTTGCTGAGCAATTCTGTTTGTTTTTTTTTTTAAATCCAATGCCAGTTCCTCCTTCTCGTGTAACTGACCAATCTAGTGGGTATGGATCTCACTATAGTGGCAACAATTATGAATACAGCAGGAGAGCTTTTGGGGCAACATTGGATAGCATTAACCGTTCTAGGTCACGTCGCTTTGATAAAAGTAGCCCAATCTCTTACCCATCTTACTAATATTATTTGAAGATCGGTGACAGATTAAACTTTCATTAAATATTAGTCATAAGCGTTAATAGAATGTAAATGGGAAATATCAATATTTAGTGGAATGCGTATGCTTCAAGCAATGCCATTGTTGTAGGTATACCTATGCACTTCACTCTCCAGGTGGGTTGGTGCTTATGAATTTAGTGATTGTAGTTTCCTTAGTAGTGAAGAAATCGTTATATTTACTTCTGTAGGTTGACTTAAATCAAGTACACATTTCTTTGCACTAGCCTTTTTTCAGCTTTGGTTTTATTGTGATGTGGTTTTCTTCTCCATGCGACTGATGTGGTATACCTTTGTGCACATGTGCATGTTGCAAAACTATCCGACATTTCACTATGTCAGGATTGATAGATTTAATTAAATTCCTGTGTGGTATTGATTCCTAAAGGATATGAGCAAGCCGTTGCTCTGTTTTCCTTTATAACAATGAAAATTTATTCCAAAGTAATTTTGTTTGTGTGTAAAATCACACAGTATATTGAATGACACGCACGGAAACCAAACATTTTGCCGTGATGGAATACAATATTTTCATTATGCCATGTTGTACTCACTTTGGATATAGTATTTTTGTTACATCATTGCTCGCTTCTAAATTGTGTGATTCTTGAAGGGATCCAATTTTGATTTGTAAGTTCTTGCTCACATCGTGATGCCATACTAAAATGGCCCACTGCACTACGACTGAAGAAGGGAATGGTCATTGTTTATTTCTGTCTTGGACTACCCCATTCCCTTGCTAGCAGTTTGGTTACAAAATTATGCATTATCTGGTTCGTTTCTTTTGCAGAGTAATTATGAATGGCCGGAGAAACAATTTAGCATTCAGAAATTTTCCCCAAAGAAAGCGTGGAAAGATATGTTTAGTATGAGTTTTTTTTTATTAATATTTGTAAAAATGTTTTATTTTTTTATTTTTTATGATTTGTATGAGTGGTAAAAATAACATTTTGCTGCTTTTATCATTTTTATAAATAATTGAAAATAGATAATAAAGTGCAAATAATGCGGGATTTTTATAATTATTAATAATTTAAGTAAATAGTGTTTTCTTAAATTAAATAAACAATTTAGTTTTGCATTTAAATTCTCGTGTGTTACAATAATCTATTAGCAAGTATTTTTGCATCATATGGATATTTTAACTTAAATATGAAGTATTAAGAATTATTCAGAAATTATTCAAAAGTAACAAAGTAGATGAAGCAAAGTGGGTGAAGAATAAAATGGTTGACACTCAAAAGTTTCACTAAAATTCTAAAAGAAGGCTATAAAAGAAATATCGCAATAGACAGGTAGCTGAAGGAGAGGGGACAAGATGACGAACGATAAAACGGTGATAAGGGAGAGGTCTTTAATGGGCTTTTATATTTATAATGTTTTTTTTCATCTACCTTTTCTGTATTTTCATCATCCCATTTTATTTTTAGTTTTTAATTTTACAAAAATACTCTTAATAAAAATAATTTTTTGTTATATATTCTACCTATTATATTTTTTTTAACAGAAACTAATTATAAACTTGTTTTATTATGTTTAAAGAACAGATATATAACAGAAATAAAAATTCGTTGTATTAAATTTTTAAAAAATATTTTTTGCCTTTTTATTAGTTTTCTTTTTTGTAAAAATTTAATACAACATAAATTTATTTTTGTTATGTATTATAGATTGACATCTCCAGTATCAATTAACTACACATTCGAAATAATTTTTTATGTATATTTTAGTGAAAAAATTATTTTCGTTGTATAGTTAATTTGAAATATAAGTCACCTTTAAAAAAAAACTTTTAATACTGAATTAATTATGATATAAATTATCCTTTTTTAATTAAAATTAAATTGATTATAATACAATTCATTTTTTAACAAAATTGAATTAATTATGATATAAAATATTTTTCAATAGTAATTGAATTAATTACTGTACAAATTATCTTTTCAATAGTAATTGAATTAATTATGTTATAGATTAGTTTTTTCAAAATAGTGTCATAATTAATTCAATTAATATTTAAAAGAGTAGTTTACATCATAATTAATTTGACTACTAAAAAAAGGTAATTTACATCATAATTAACTTAATTATTATTAAAAAAGGTCATTCATATCACAATAAATTTGAATACTTTTTCAAAGGGTAAATTGTATTGTATGATAATTTGCTTAATTTAATTAAAAAATAATTTAAAAATCCTATTAAGAAAAGTAAATTGTATCCTAATTAGTTTAATTTTTAATTTCAAAAAGAAATTTATATCATAATTAATTTATATTAAAAGATAACTTTTTAAAAAGGTAACTTAAATTTCAAATTAACTACTAAACAGAAATTTTTTGCATTGTGTAGTTTATTCACAACAAATAAATGTATAAAAAAAATCCACTTATAATATTCTTTAGTTACTGGTGAAAACAAATAATATCTTTTGTCCACTAGAATTCACCGAACAAAAAGCACATTCGCTACCTAAACTTTTTGTCTTTAGATAATGAAGAACTTCGGACCTGGCAACATCCAAAATCTATTGGAAATACTATTAGAGTGGTCACAAAAGGAAAAGGAAATTTTCATAAAAACAATATGCATATGATGATTGGAACAAATTGTACATAAATCATATAGAATATGTTAGAAGATCAACCTTTAATTTATTTGAAGCTACCATAGATTAATTCAAGGAAAATCAAATTTACACGGCTTGATAAAGTAAACTCACTTATGATTAACCTAATGATGGAAGAGCTTAGATAGTTTGCATTAGATTTTAAATTTTATTATCATCATTGTGATAAAGTAAGAGTACATGTATTTCATAATTAAATCCAATTTTATAATTTTCATTTTGTATCAAAAACTATTTACCAAACATCCTTATATATATTCTCGATAACTAATTCTAGATAGATTAATAATATATAAAAAAAACAAGTTCTCACATCATTTTTGTAATTTATTATTTTCTCTAATTTTTTCTTTCATTATATCACTTGTTTGATTTTTATATTTTTTTAATTTTCGCTTTCTATCTACCTCTTATTTTATAAAAAAATATTATAAACAAAGTATATGTAAGAATTATAATGCAAAATTTGAATCCTCACAAAATCGTTCAGGATTCTACATGTAAAAGACATAAAAGCCATAAAGGAATAAATAAAACAAAATCATATTCTGCTTGTTATAAATTGGGCTTAAGCCCAACCCATACAGTGACTCATCTTAGCCACATATTGAATTAGCTAAGTCATAAGTAATGACCCAGATCATCAATAGAAATGGAATATTAACATATATCCTTGAACGATACCTAGATCATACCTTAACAAAAGTTTTTTTCTTTTTGTCATACAAAAACAATATATGTTGTTCATGAGAAACCTTTGATCTTATGAAAGAGAATTCAGTTTATCTTAAACTTCTATAAATATCATCAACATTAAATTATCAATGAACATTAATATATATTGTCAGTCTGATGAAATCTCTACTAACTTAGATGTAAGAATTTTTTTACAATTATCAATCCACTTTTTCGTGATAAATTAGTCTTAATGAAAAATTAATTAAATAAAAAGAATCTCATATTTCAATTCACTCAAAGATTTGATCCAAGTCAATAATCCATATTTGATACATGAAAATTCTACCTACTCAGCATTAACATTAATTTAAATTGGGTTGAGTTGGGACTTTTTTGTATGGTAGGAGGATGCCTTGTGTGCACGCATGCACAGTTGCAAAATGACCAGTAGTTGCTCACAAGTCATGATAATAAAACGTAGAATGATGTGAGGCTTACTTAAGCATAGAATAGATTAAAAAGTGGGTCATCTTTGTTGAAGCATTCCATTCATTCAGGGATGGTACACACCAAGTGGGGTAGCCAACCAATACAGTCAAGTTCTCATGGGAAAAGATTATCACGTTTTTTGTTCCCTCATTCCTCTATACTGCATAGACAGAGATATCAAAGTCAACATTTTCTTAGAGCCAAAGCTTGTTTTCCAATAACTTTTGCCCTTTCTTGAACACTTCCTTTTCAGTGTTGAAGAATGAAAAGACATGCTCATATGCTTACCTTGATAACACCAATTAGCCACGTCTGCATGGATAAGAACTCCAACTCCTCCCTCACTATGCATCTTTTATTTTAATAAATTCATACATTATTAGGTTTACCTTTTATTTTTCACATCTTTGACTATTGTTGTTTAAATTAAATCTGGGCCTTTCAGGAAAAAGGGAACGTGGAGAATGAAACATGCGTACGCTTGTTTTCAGGGAATATACAATATATTCGTTGTTTGTTTCATTTGGTGTATAGAATATATTCATTTTGGTGGAACATGTTTATGGTCGTTTAGATTTCTTTAAAAAGAAGAAAAGGAAATCTTTGGTTCAGATAATTATTTTTTATGGAAACACAAAAATTATAATTAATCAATCTAAAGTAGAGTTTTTTATATTAGATAAAAATATCCAAATCTAACGCTATATAAATTTAATATTTTAGATTGAGTGTTGTATCAAATTTTTTTATTTACAATTTAATATGATAAATATTAATAATATTTACCATCAACTAAATCAGTAAATTGTTTTTTTTTTTAAGAAATTACAAATATCTTTAACCAAACATAATTTTGTTCGAAATGGATAAAATTGTTATAGATAAATAAAAAATTTAAATATTTAATTTGTATCATTATAGTTAATACAGTTTAGTTTTAATAAATTATTAGCATAAACATCTTATTTTTAAAAACAAAAAAAGCATAAACATCTTAGTACCGTCAACTAATTAAAGAATCATTCTTGACATAACTTTAACATAATTCTGTCCAAAAAAAAAAACTTTAACATAATAATTATAAAAATGAATAAATTTTAATTATGTCACAAATCATGCTTGGATGATACTTTAAAAAATACTTAACATTATTAATGTATTCCATGAAATTATCGTTAATATGCTTACGACCCTATATCGTATCATAATGGAATAGTAGTCATTTATATTTTACAATACTTTTATTTTTTTTACTAAAAAAAAAAAAAAAAGATTAAAAATTGATTCAACATGTAAAAGACGTGGGGAGAGTGAAGATTCGTGGCCTTACTGAAGGACCAGCGAAGGTTCGAATTTGACTCTCTCCCATAACGTCAACATCCCCTCCTTCCTAATCCTACCACACCCTCTGATTCTAAAAACTGGTAGGAAGCCATTTTCAATTTCCAAGTAATTTTTTCATCTCTTACTTATGCAATTTCTCCTTAAACATCAATTTTTTTTTTCTAAACAGAATTATCGATTAAATAGGATTTTTTAGTAACTTTAAGAAAAATCGAATCCACATAAAAAAATAATAACAATAAAGTCAACTCTAAATCCTTAACTATCGAACCGCACCCGCGTCATCTAACACGTCCAATTTGCGGCTTTTCAAATCACGTTTTCAGTCAACGGAATTAGTCTTTTTTAATTTATTTAGATCTTGTTCAAATTGATATTGATAAAATTAACTTTTATTAATAAATATAAATTTTATATTTACATGAAAACTGTATTTTTTTTTTATTAAAAATTGCGAGGATTATTTTTCTAACTTTAAAACAAAGAGCTTTATTTCAAGAGAATTGATTTTGTTTGGCAACTTTTTTTGTCATTTTTAAAAAAATAATGAGAGTGAAATTTTGATTTAGACGTAATTTTCACTTTTTCGTTAAGTAATAACATTGAGTCTGCGATGAGACTTATTATACTGCAAGATAATTTTATTTTATCAAACAAATTAAATTAACATTAACCCAAGGCTCGTTGATGGAGCTTCTCTTCCAAAGCTATTGTCCAACAGAGACAGAGTGAGCCCCTCTTCAAACTTTTGAGTTGTGATTTTCCTTATCAATCTTTTTTAGGTGCCTACTTAATAATTGCCCAACAAACATTAGATGCATCTCATCTAAACAATTAAGTAAGGATAAATTTGCATAAAAAAAAAAAAAAATCATGTGGACACCAGCTAACATGCACAGTAGCAGTTATTAGGCTGGGGATATTTACTTCTCTTATAACTAATTTAAATATCGCATGATTGAGATTTGTTTTAGCTTTTACACTAAATTTAATTAAATTGTTATTAACTCGTTTCGGCTTGTTTTATAGGTCTTAACCTTTACAAACACTTGATTTGTTAAAAGTAACATTTTACAATTTTGTCACTTAAAATAAATTTATTAAATTACAACATAACTATTGTTCATAGAGATATTTGTGATTAAAATAATAATAATAATAATGATGATGTTCCAATCTATTTTGTATATTTTTATTGTTCATGTCAATTACTCAAAGATACCTTAATTCAACAAAAACACAAGAGTGAGTAATTGATAAGGCAACCGGTTGGTGAAAAATACAACCGGTACTTGGACTGTGGGGAAGTTGGCATATTAATTGCATTCTAATAGGTAATAAGGACAAATTGCCATTAGAGCTGCTAATGGTTTGGCACCCAGCGAGGGAGATGGTCATAGTGTGGTACAACTCCAACAACCTTGGACCATTCACAAAACTACTCTCTTCGTTTCCTTCGTATAGGAAGAAACAAAATAACAAATGTATATCGTTTTATAAATTATATAAGAATATTCTAGAAAAACTAAAAACGTACGTGTAAAACTAAAATTTATGTTTAGATTGATGATAATAAATAAAATAAATTAAATTAAGATATAATAAAATAGGATAAATTATAATGTAATGAAATAAAAATATCATTTTATTTTTTTATATTTGTAATGTATGGTTCATAGGTTAGAGTGGGGGCAAAACTCTGTCCCCATGATATGAGGTAATATTGTAAAATTATATTGTTTTAATATTATAAATAATAATATAATCTTAGGTGTCATATATTATAAATAATAATATAATCTTAGGTGTCATATATTATAAATAATAATATAATCTTAATTATTGTATATTATGAATAATAATATAATCTTAGTTGTCATATATTATAAATAATAATATAATTTTTAGTTGTCATATAATATAAATAGTTATTTTGTTTTTAAAGATACAGATTTATTTATTGAACCTTGTTATATCTTGTGTTTATATGTGTATGTGATTATTCTAATCTTTAAAATTTTAATTGCTTTTATTTATAATTGGTACATGAGCATATTGATAATAATGGATAAATTTAAGAAAGCTAATGATACAAAGGTTTAATAGGGGATGCGAATATCTAAAGTATATTGTTAGGAATGGCTAAGTTATAAAGGTCATTATTGGATACTCATGGATGGAAAAGGCTTATGCTTGAAGGGGAGCTACCATATGAAATAGACTTACACTTGAAGAGAAAATTGTTAGAATATAAATGTAAAAGTGAAGTTTCGTGTAGATAAGAATGCACAAGTTGAGTAATATATAAGCGATAAGGACCTATAAACTTAATGCCTTAAGATTTTGGAGAAAATGTATGTCAAGTTTATTTGTGTGATATGTTTATGACACACATTGGTGACAAATCTCTCTGATATTTTAAACTCCCTTGAATTCTCAACAAAATTTTATAATAAAACAATACACATGATTTTTATCTCATTATTTGAAGAAAAAATATAGAATGACTTAAATTCACATCTCATTAAACATTAAATAAACATAATCACAAAGGGTTGCACTCACCTAAAAACTCAATGATAGTTTCCTAAGGAAAAGTATGATTCTTTTTATCTCATTTCCTTTTTTCTTCCTTTCTCTAACCTCCTTTTGTCTTCTTTTCTACTTAGGTCAAAGTGAGAGTATATGAATGAGACTAAGCTTGATAGTCTAATACCTTATTTGGCCTTTCTTAGCCTAACTTTCCAAATTTCTTTTTTATATTTTTAATTAGTGCTTAGGTTGCTATAATGTTTAGCTAAGGTCATCCTTAATTATTAAAACATCCTAATCATTGTTATTATTTTAGATTTTTCTAATTTTCTGTGATGTTACACTATCTCCCTTAAATCAATTTTGTCTTTGAAATTAGGAACATACATAACTTGAAGAATTGGGGATAAGTTTTATGCACCTTGTCCTTTGACTCTCTAGTCATCTCCTCAAAAATAAGTTTTTCCCATACAACCTTCATCAAAGAAATGATCTTTTCCTTGAGAATTTTCATACTATAGTCAACAACTAGTATATGTTTTGACTCAAAGGTAAGATTGAGTTTTACTCGCATTGATTGAATCCTAATAACATGGAAAGGTTTCTTAGTATACTTCATTTGTTGGGAAAATATCATGAAAACTTGACAAGGACAAAGGTAAGGCAATTTGATAAAACAATTGGACCAAATCTTTTAAAAATTTAGAAAACACCTATAAAATAAGGATTCAACTATTTGCCCTTAATAGCCTTTTTAATTCCAATGACAAGAGTTACTTTGAAAAAAATATTCACCTTCCTTGAATTCTATAATGAATTAATTTTTTAGTTCTTATTTATCTTTATTTTAAACATATTGTCATTGAGAGGATAATAATTAGAATAGAATTTATTAAGATAAAATAGTTATTTTATAATATAAAATAAAAGTCTTCTTCCATGAAATATACTTTAATTTTGAAGGGTTGAAATAAAAAAATTAAGATTAAGTAATAAAATGAATCATAGTTTATCTTTTTTCATTACGTTTCATTCTTATTTTTATAAACCAAATAATATAATAATTTTGATTTTACTCCGTCTCTCTTTGTCCTATTCTTTATCATTAATTTAAACCTAGTCCATGAAACTATTATTAGAGAAATCAAGAAAGAAGATAAAAAATAAAATAAAATATTTATTTTCATTGATATTCAATACCTAACACAAAACTTATACTAAAATAGGATTCTTCAAAAAATAACGACCATCAAAATGACATCATCCTAATTTAGATAATTAAAATAAAATAATATTTGAAGATCCAATAAAATATTTACATTATTTAATTTATCTCTTTTGCCTCTCTTTTAAGTCCAGTCTATCATTACTACCAAACTTACACGTCAATATATGATTAAGGAAAATGCTAATTATTATGAAAATTTTATTGTACAAACAAACACTAAAATACGTAACTAAAAATTATAATACATTTTTCCTGTGTCTTTTGTCAAATCGAATCTTAATTGACTACAACATAGTTAAATCGGGATTTAATTAACTAACTGTTCGTGCATTTGGTGCTCTTATTTTCCATACAATACAACAGAGTTCTAACACAATATTAACAACTTTTACACTATCAAATTATAAGATAGTTAATAGTTATATCTTTATAATAATAAAATAAAAAATTTGGATAAATCACTTTTTTGTAATTATCAAAAATACAATTTTAATAAATAAAATAAAATAAATAAATAAATCACATTATTTATTATTTTATAAAAATATTATAAAATATTACTTA
>JAMLFT010009545.1:0-12620 GCA_026544285.1 Pachyrhizus erosus | reverse complement strand
AAAATAAAAAATATTTAAAGGATCAAAATATTTTTTTTTATTAATAGCCAACATAAAAAAATATTATTTTTTAATTACCAAATTGATATTTAAATCTAAAGAAAAATAAAAATTATAAAGTAAAATACATTTAAAATGATGTGTAGTTTGAAAGAAATAGATTTAAAAATTAAGGAACATATTAGATATAAAATGCACAAAAAATTTATTCGAAGTGATAAAACGAGTTAAGTTTACTAGATCAACAAATTGTTTAATTAGTTAATTTTGACTACCTGAGTAGGGAGATTTTAACTTATCAATTTGTATAATATTTTTTTGTTTTCATTTATTAAAGATTGGTTCATGATAAATTAGGTTGGACTAGTTTATTGAGTTTTTTGAATTTGTATTTGAACAAATTATAATAACATTTTTTATTTTTTTAATTACACAAATATTTTTTACTTTTTTAATCATCGGTATAACCTCTATTATAAAGAGTATTAATATAATATATAAGAAAATATTAGTACAGTATTTTTTAAACATTAAAAAAATATTAGTATAATATATAAGAGAATATACATATAATGTTTTTAAATATTAAAGAAATTTAATATAAAAATAATAAAAAATAATATTAAATACAATATTTGTAAAATGCAATGAGTATCAATATAATTTAATCTTTGTATTTTTATTGATTTATATATAATCATATAAATAAAATAATTAATAATTACATATGACTCACTTGACAAGTTAAATTTTATATAAATTTATTTTTAATCAAATAAAAACTAAAGTCACATTCAAATGAGAATTATTAAATTTAAATAATAACTAATATATTAACATAAATAAAATATAATTTTAAATATATATTACAATCTATTTCATAAAATATTATAATAATCAATTATGCAATGAGAAAATATTTTTCGTTGTATTTTAATTTATTTATTCTCGTACACTATGTACTATTTTTAACGTATTATCATGTTTTTTTTTTCAGTACAATAACTTACTAATTTATTTATAACAGAATAAATTATATTTTTAAGATCATATACTTATATAAGTCAATCTATCTTAACTAGCATAAGACAAACCAATGATAAATAGACTGAAATGGGTTGAAATTATTTATTATTTATTTTTAATTTTAATTAGACTTGAATTTATATAAGTTTTTGGTTTATATAAAAATAAGATTTTTTTTTTTGAACTTTGATATTTTAAATATTTATTTATTTTATATTAATCTCTTTTGTGACAATACAATTGTAATGTTGACAATTCATTGACTTATTTTATTATTAAAGAGTTTGATACAATAATTAAATGTAATTTTTTTTGTAGATTATATTTTTTATCAACTAGTTTAACATTATAAATTGTTTTGAACAAATAAATATTTAAAAATATGATTTATAAAAAAATTTCAATTATTTTGTTAAACTTCTTGATAATATGATAGATTAATAAATTATTAACATTGTTCTTAGATAATCATTATTTAATATTATTAATTGATAGTAAAAATTAAATTTTAAAAGACTAAAAAATATATTTTAAAAATAAAATAAAAATATTGTATTTTATAGAAATAAAAAATTATTTAACTCTTTTAATTAATAACTTAAGTTCATATAGAATATCATAAAAACAACTCTTTGACGTGGGCGATGATTCATGTCAATTTTCTTATGAGTGAAAAAGGAAACTATGTGTTACAAATTTTATAAGTAAACCATCGACGTTGCTGACAATCTCAAAAACATCTCTAATAGCGTAGCAATGATGTTTTTTTTTTTTTTTTTAAAAGAATTGTGTAGTTATGATTGACTTGGCTAACTTATTTTTGGTATATCTTATATTGACTCGCCTAACTTATTTTTTGTATATCTTACAATACTATATGAGATTTAAAAAGTTTAATATTTTTTTTTTCAATGATGCAATTATGAAGAACTTAAAATAATTTCTTCAATTGTTTCACCATCCTTAAAAGTAGTTGCTAATAGTTTGGCTTTTAATCATTATAGCTCATCGAATAGGTTTATAAACAGTGACTTTAAATAGTTAGGAGTAATTGTTAGTACGAGTTATGACTGATTGGGTAAGAATATAAATAGTTTCTTTAAGACTAGAATAAACAGTGTGCTAAATCCTACACAAAATTCATTTGATAATTTGTATTTAATTCAAACATACTTGAAATGTTTATACTACTTTTTTTTTAACAAGAACACGGTGTCATAATCATTATAAATAAGAAAAAATATAATAAAAGAATAAGATTTGATTATGATTTATTTATATATATATATACATGGAACGTGGGCCGAAGCGAAGACATGCGACATTAAATAATGGGTGAGATTTTGAAAGCAATAAAAATCCATTAGAAACCAGCCAGCGAGAGACGCAAGTGCGACAGAGCAGTCCAATTGGAGTGTGAGAGAGAAGCAATAATTATTGCAACTTGCTTTCTTTCCTATTTAATTGCCAACTTCTCTCTCTTCTCACTTATCTATCAGTTGAAGGAAGAGAAACTTGTGGTGTTTGTGAGACAGATGGTCAAGTCTAGTAAAGTGAAGTAGTAGTGGCAAAACGCAAAAAGGAATTATTACAAGCGAAAACAAGTCTTGTTACCTTTTAAGTTTAACTAACCAAAGCAAAGAAGGGATAGAAGGTTCGGTTCCCTTGTAGATTTGGTGTCACACCGCCAGTTTCGCCCATTCTGCCAGCTATGTTCGTTCCTCAGTTTAGTTAGCTGTCTCTCACTCTCAAACTCACACTCACCATCTTTTAACATTTCGCCACTACTCAACTTTCTCTTTCTTTCTTTCCTTTTCACTAACAAGCTTTCCTTCTCCTACCTGCAACTTCACCATCCATGACTTAGTACCGGCTATTCCCGTACCTGTTTCCAGTTTTCAGTTCAGTTTTTTTATTTTTATTTTTTATTTTTTATTTTTTAATTATTCTTATCATTTGAATCGTGTTTGTTAGTGTTGGTGTATACTGTTTACTGTTCTGCTTTTGCCCAAGCCTTTTATTTTTGACCCATGTTTGGGCATATACGCATTATTTTGTCCTTTGTGCGCACGATTCGGTGCCTACTCGGTTCGATTTTTTCCCTCCTCTTTGCTGATTTTTCCGGCATCTAATTGAAGCTTCTGGAATTTTTCTTCTCATTTTTTGTCGGTTAGTTTTGTTTGGTCTGGTTCCGATCACATCAGTGTTTCTGATAAGACTCTTTATTTGTGAGTATTTTATTGTTCATCAATAAATCCTGCACCGATTTTTAGATGGGACTTTAGTGATTTTTAATTTTTTCTGCACTTATTTCCAGATAAAATTACAAGTTCGTTGATTTGGATGTGTCGTGAAACTGCTTATTTCTTCACCTTTGGTGATTTTCTCTACCTTTTTTGGTTCTAGTATCAGATGAAGTGTCAGTAGTTGGCAATTGATCCATATCAGTATTTCCATTTCTTAGGATGAACATGTGGTTGACCATCCCTTTTACTGGGTGGTGAGAAGAGAACTTAAAAGTGTCTATTAGCTACTAGATTGGCTGTTACATTCGGAGTGATCGATTTTTCTTAGATCATCTTTCCTTTTTAGGGGGTTAGACTGGTGAGTGGGTGAAATAGATAGTTTAGCTGTGGCTGTCTAGGTCTGCACAGTATTTCACATCGCCAAACAGTTTTTTTTTTTTTAAGTACTCTTTGTGTTGCAATAACTTAATAAGACCTAGTGTATATTCAGAACAGAATGAAACAAAAAGTTTTTCTTCTTTTTTCGCTGGAAGTAAAATTAAAATAGAACTCCATATCTTGTGACGCATTTTAATGTGGCGAAAAGTACGCTTCCTATTTATCTTGATGAGCTTAACGTCATGGTTGATTGTATATACCTTGTTCTGCAATGAATTTGTTTTCACCAGTCTAGTAAGTCGTTCTGTATTGTTTATATTTGTATGGCAATTACTTCTGTTTTTCAGTTTTCACAGCTTAATGGTTTTGATGATTCTGCATTGCAGAGATGGAGGTTGCTCGTATGTTAATTGATTTTCATGGACATTATGCCAGTGGTTGATGCCAGTAGAAATGGACTTCATATTTGTGCTATTGCTATTGGGTTGCTTATGTTCTTTTGTGTTGCCTGATACACAAGGTACAATCTTTTGTTCTCATGGTACTCGACCAATTAGAAAAACATGTAGGATTTAACTGCTAAACGTACATACAGTAATTTTCTTTTGATGGGGATAAAGCACAGCTTGCCAAACTTTAATTTCCAGTTCATTTCTGAGGAATACATAGATATATACAACTGTTTATTAACAGAATTGAATGGATGCCTCCTATTTCCCAAAACTGCTGTGGTTTTGGACTTTTGGTCTTGGGTCTAGTAGGTGTTTAATGCTATTGTTCATTTCAGGAGATGCGCTATATGCCTTGAAGATATCATTGAATGCTTCAGCTCACCAGCTTACTGACTGGAATCAAAATCAAGTGAATCCTTGCACTTGGTCACGTGTTTACTGCGACTCAAACAACAATGTCATGCAAGTGTAAGATATTTGCTGTTTCTTTTAATTATTTGATTCATTGTATAAAATTATATATTTACATTGTATATTTCACACTTTTATATCTCGAGTTTGTGTTTTCTATGTAATTATATAAATTGCTTCATTGCAGATCACTAGCATATATGGGATTCACAGGATACTTGACCCCAAGAATAGGAGTTCTAAAATATCTTACAGCTCTGTAAGGATTTCTATCACAAAAAATATCCACACATTCTCGATCAACTCCATAATACTAAAAATATTTTTGGCATTCTACCCCCTCAAGTTTTGACGATGGGGAATTTGTGAGATAACTTCAGTTTGTTGGTTATAAAAAACCGGATGCCCTATGTTGTTCTTGCATCCCCCTTTTCATCTCGCCCCCTTTTTACTGGCTAGCTGCATCATTTTTGAATTGTTGCATTCTAGTATTATAATGTAAAATTATATATATACGTGACTCTGTTGTTTTATGTTGCTTAATAAGATGTAAGAGTTTTTTTTACAGTTGACTAAGCTATTTCTATGAATCTGATGAACTGTAATCATTATCCACAGTGAATATTGTGATTTTGATGTTTACTATTGTTAAACCTTGGTGATTTAGATATATGTTTCCATTAGGATTATTTTTCTTATTTTTAAAAAGTTTTTGACACCCTTTAGTGAAGTTTGTGATTTTGACTCATTCTCGTTGTTCGTGAGTTTTTATTCTTGTTGTATTGCAATTTGCAAATGTTCACTTTTCAACAGGGGAGGGGTTTGGTGTTACTGTAGTTCATGCTTTTGTTTTATTATATATTTTCACAGGAATGATTTTTTCTTTTAAATATTTACCATTAACAAAAAAAAGCAAAATTTAAACGTAAGAATTGATGTCTATTATACGTGTATTAGTTCTTTGCAAGGGAATGGCATCACTGGCAACATACCAAAAGAGCTGGGAAACCTGACAAGCTTGAGTAGGTTGGATCTGGAAAGCAACAAATTAACTGGAGAAATACCCTCTTCCCTTGGTAATCTTAAAAAGCTTCAATTCTTGTAAGTATGGCCGTCTGTTTGCAAGGTTCTACAGATATATAATATAATGAGTCTTGGGCTTTAGTGTGTTTTCTTATTGTGTAATGTTTAAAAGTTTCTGTTTTTTGTCCTGCAACCAGAACATTGAGTCAAAACAATCTCAGTGGGATTATTCCTGAATCACTTGCTACTCTTCCAATCTTGATCAATATGTATGTGAAATAATGGTATCTAGAACTTTGCAGTTTTTTTTTTACTACTCTAATTTAGTATTTGATTGATTATTGAAACTTCTTTTTTGCAGTCTGCTAGATTCTAATAATCTGAGTGGCCAAATCCCAGTGCAGTTATTTAAAGTTCCTAAATACAAGTATGGATGGTAAAGCCGTAAAATTAGTATATGATACATTGAAAGCACCAATTAAACTTGTCTTTCTAACCCTGATTGCAAGGACAATGTGTTCCCATCAAACACTTGAAAAGTTGGTGACATACATGCAAAGAGTTAAGATATAGAATATCATTTAACAATCACTAAAATATTCCAATTGAGCAGTAGTAGATGATTCTAGTGGTCATTTCTGGTTCCCCTTTATTTGCATTTGAAAGATCAGTGATTGTCTCATATTTTGTTTCAACAAACTTAGTTTAGTTCTTGTATCTTGACTACTTTCCATGTTACCAATATCTAGGAAATAGGATTTATTGGACACAGACTCCTTTATATGATTTGTGCAGTGGAAACACGGGTGTGGAGTTTTATATTCCCATTATTAAGAAAGTGTAAAAGGAAATGGGAAGAAATAAGGAACCAGTTACCCTAAAAGAACTTAGTTGTTTGCTTAAAAGCTTAGAGCTGGTGTTACTTGTATCTTTTAACAGACTTTATCATCTGTTAACCTTTTGATCCTAAAGCTTGGAGAAAACCTTTTCCTACTGATGGTTTCTGCCACAAGTTGATTTAAAATGAGAATAAAGGGGTACCGAGGATTAAACTCTCAACCACTTGGTCAAAGTGGATCTAATACCATGTTAAAGAACACAACATCAAAAGTGCAACAAATAGGAGCAGTAATGATTAAAAAATGCTTATTATATTGCTTGGTGGTGGTTAAATTACAGAGCTTTTACCTTTCAAGTTCTATACAAATTTGGAACAGTTTTTATTCCCCCTTTTATCTGTTGTGACCATATGCCATGTTGTCTATGGAGTCCTTGGATAGAATATTATTTGAATTTAGGTGCATAAGTTGTTTTGCCATTTTTAACATATATTTTATATTTTTTACCATTGCATTTCACTATTTTAACTGTGCTCCTCATTGCAGCTTCACTGGTAATAATTTGAATTGTGGTGTGAATTATCATCAGCTTTGTGAAACTGACAATGCAGATCAAGGTTACTTGATTGGACTATTTATTCTGTCCTTATGATTTGTTGTTATCTATTCCCAACTCCCTTCTCATCTCTATAAGCTGAATACTAATTTGCCTACTCTTGGCAGGTTCATCCCATAAACCCAAAACTGGCCTTATAATTGGAGTTGTTATTGGGTTAGTCGTTATCTTTTTCCTTGGTGGTCTGCTGTTCTTTTGGTGCAAGGGTAGACACAAGGGCTACAGACGGGAAGTTTTTGTAGATGTTCCAGGTTTGAGTTTCTTTTTTAGATTGCAATGTTTGTATGAGGCTTCTCTTAAGTGAAATGTGGATATAGACATTAATATGATTGTAGTTGTAGCATTTAAAAATATTGATTTGGAAACTCTACCTATGCATTCAGTTTCAAAATGATTCGATACTGTTAACTGTATATTCATGAATTAATATGATATTTAGTAGTCTTAGTTCTTCTGGTAACTTTCTGCTTTTATTGTCAATATGTTTTGTTCATGATTTTCCCTCTTTTTAGTGTCTTTACCTCCTGTGTTCTATAGGATCTAATGGCTAGATGTTAGGGATTTAATACCAATCTTGGACCTCCCCTCATGTTAAGCATTTGAATAATTGGTCCTTAAAACTAAATGTTGGCATATACCCATCTGTCTCTAAATCTGTAAACCTTTGATGTCCAATGAACATGGGATATAATCAAATTTTGTAGTGATAGAAGAGAATTTACTGGTTGAACCTATTCTGCACTTTTTTAGTTGTGAATGCTTGTTGAAATAGTGTATTAGCCACTTTAAACTTGCGGTTGATGTCAAGTTTCTTCTTTATAAAATTGCTAATGCTAACTATAAATTACTATGTCATTATTTTTTTTCTTGTTTCATCAGGCGAAGTTGACCGGCGAATTGCATTTGGTCAACTAAAAAGATTTGCATGGAGAGAACTACAAATAGCTACAGATAACTTCAGCGAGAAAAATGTTTTAGGACAGGGAGGCTTTGGAAAGGTTTATAAAGGTGTTCTCGCTGATAACACAAAAGTTGCTGTCAAAAGGTTGACTGATTATGAAAGTCCTGGGGGAGATGCAGCTTTCCAGCGTGAGGTTGAGATGATAAGCGTAGCTGTGCATAGGAATCTGTTACGGCTGATTGGGTTTTGTACTACCCCAACTGAGCGCCTCTTAGTATATCCCTTTATGCAGAACTTAAGTGTAGCTTATCGTCTTCGAGGTAACAAGTTAGAATGCATATTGGCATCATTGGTATGCTAAGTACTCAATTTAATTTTCTACCAAATAAAAAATATTATTTATTTTGTTGCCTGAACTGGATAGCCATTCAGATTGTTGAATATCGTCACAGTAAGTTCTTATTTTGTTTCAGTCATATTATCATTCTAAAATTAGAAGTAAATTGGATGAAGAAAGCTATCAAATATTTAAACTTCACATTTTAGGATATATGCCAACAATTTTTAGGATTTTCCCCACAACTTGGATCAATGATTTGAAGAAATGTTTAACTGGAGAACTAGATAAAAGGATCTTTTGGTGGTTAGGCCAGTCATAAATACATTTAAACTTAACCATGAATAACATCAAAGAATTAAGAACCTTATGTTATTTTCCCTCTGTTTGTATGGCTTTAAATTCACAATCGGAAATCCACCAACCATTGAAAATGTTGAGAACCAAACCCTTATCCTGACTTGACTTTTGACCCAATCAAGTCCTAATTTTAGTTTTGCAGAACTGTTTTTCTAAATCAATCTAGTTCTCCTGTTTTTGCAGGTTTTCTCTGATTTTGTGAATGCCAGGGTTGTTTGACTTTCAACCTTAAATCAATCAAGTCACTAACACTGCCATCATGATCAATACAATTTTAAACATTCAGTTTTGTACTACCTTTACATCATAAGCATAAATTAGCATTAATATTAAATAATTATAACAGTATAAATGATATGATTTTTGTATACTTTGTTTAATATGTTTGGGTAGGTTGGATTTCCATAGATTGTTTTGTTTGCATGTAAAATCTGGCATCTTTTCCAGTGATGTTTTAGTAAGTGAATACTGATGCAGAACTCAAACCTGGTGAACCTGTTCTGGACTGGCCTACAAGAAAACGAGTGGCTCTGGGAACAGCCCGTGGCTTAGAATATCTTCACGAACATTGTAATCCTAAGATTATTCATCGGGATGTGAAGGCAGCTAATGTATTATTAGATGAAGATTTTGAAGCCGTTGTTGGTGATTTTGGCTTGGCAAAGTTAGTTGATGTTCGAAAAACTAACGTGACAACTCAAGTTCGTGGGACAATGGGCCACATAGCTCCAGAGTATTTGTCCACTGGAAAGTCTTCGGAAAGGACTGATGTTTTTGGTTATGGGATTATGCTTTTGGAGCTTGTTACAGGTCAACGAGCAATTGACTTTTCACGGTTAGAAGAGGAAGATGATGTGCTGTTACTTGACCATGTAAGATCTCTTTCTAATATCATAGCCTCCTCATTTGTTTTTTATTTTTGGTCTGTTTCTTGTTTGTGTAGCATGCTTAGAACTTGTGTGTGACTGTGTGCCTCTTGAAACTTTTGGTATTTCATCACATAGATAAGGATCAGCCTGTAATTGTTGCTCCACCTACAGAGTATCCTAACCCCTCTTGACAGTAGTAATCGTTGCAGCGGGCCAAAGAAGTTCATCTAGTTATAACTGTATCTCTGCATTTTTATTAAGCTGGAAATAAGTTGAAGTGTGTTGTTTATATGAAAATGTTGATGAAGAAAAGGTGAACTGCAGTGTTTTATAAAGTTCTGCCTTTACGTACGTGGTGCTTGTGTTCATTATTCAAAAACCAAAATCTACCTTTGCGTACATAATTACTTGATTGCTGTATTTTTGCGCTCTGCAGGTTAAGAAATTAGAACGGGAGAAAAGATTAGATGCAATTGTTGACCGCAACCTAAATAAAAATTACAACATACAAGAGGTAGAAATGATGATACAAGTTGCATTGCTCTGTACGCAAGCAACACCAGAGGACCGTCCACCAATGTCTGAGGTTGTAAGAATGCTAGAAGGAGAAGGGTTGGCTGAAAGGTGGGAGGAATGGCAGCATGTGGAGGTCAATCGGAGGCAAGAATACGAGAGATTACAAAGAAGATTTGATTGGGGAGAAGATTCGGTCTATAATCAAGATGCTATTGAATTGTCTGGTGGGAGATGAGAGGATCTATAAATTTAGAACATTTATGATGTATGGTGTATACCTCTATCTGTTTTTTGGTAGGTTAAGCTTGATTAGAAATGTAATTTTTCTTGTTTTCCAACTGTAAAAAGGGGGAAATAGTTGTAAAATTTTGTTCCAACGCTTGCGTTTTTTTTTTTTTTGGGGATAAATCAAGAATTTATTAGAAAAATCTATTTGCTGAGATTTCAGCTGTTATCCCGTTACAGGGGTACCTATCAGTTACAACAGATACATTGTGACTTGTCAAACAAGGATTTGGCACTTAAAGTTTGGATGCTGTCTGAATCTCAATATTCCTGGTGCGGTAGTAGATTTTTTCTAGATGGGCACAAAACTTTTTATTTTTTAGTGTACATTTGCTAAAGCTCGAATATTAAAGTATTGTTGCATCAGGAAGAATAAAACCTGGGACGCTGGACAAGATTTGCAAAGCGGGGTGAATTTGAGTTGGTCTTTCTGTAACAGAGAAACCCTGTTCTTGGAATCTAGTTCAAGGTCAGCTAGGTACCTCAGCTAAATCACAAAAGTTGGTACAAGGTATCAGCACTTGCAAAGCTGCTGATTACAGCATCAGATGAACTAGATAAGATGGAAGCTTTCTGTTTGAACTAGGATAATATCTAATCCTAATATATTGGTGAAAATAACAAACACTAAGTCAGTACTCTTACACCATATCCCATGTTTTCAATGAATCTACCATCTTTTTTCTGAGTAGTTCCTTGAGTTCCCTACCCTGTTTTTCATTTGATTTTTCTTATGAAGGTTGCTTCTGGTCAAATTTTTATTGAAAAGTTCATTCATGAATTTTTTACTCAAATTTTGTTGGACGTCAAACTGGATTCAAATTGACAGACTTCATTATGTAATTCAATTGCAATGTCGAACTATTGAACTATAAAGAAATTTTAACGTATTGAAAAGTGTTTTTTTTAAATGATATATATATATATATATATATATAAAGAAAGTATATTAGTAATGTTAAAAAATATAAATAAGAATTGTCTTAAATAATTATCCAAGCCCTGTACTAACAACTACTAGGTCCACACAAATTATTCTTAATACACTCCTATTTCAGATTGAAAGTGCTGTATATATTTTGATTTATTAAGTAATTTTGAATTACCACTTGTTCTTAGTTGTAATAAATCATTATGTGATATATATTTAAATTTTATAATTTAAAATAACTGATAATTCTTAATTATATTATATATAGACTTATGAGGATCATAGATTAAATGATAATCTAAAACTACCTAATAATTTTTTCTGTCATATCTTGTGTCTTTTGCAAAAACAATTCTTTTTTAAAGAGTTATGGCAAGGCAATTTGGAATTTGCTTCCTAATATTTTTAAAATTTATAGCAAATATACATAATTATGATAGCTATTTATTAACTCACATCAGAGCATAGGATCAGCTAAGGGCGAAAAAAAAAAGACGATTCCGAACTGTATGAATCTTTCCTCCTTGTTTTTAAGAGTAATGATATTTACAAATAAATTTACCCTTATCATATAATTTATTATTGATAAAATAAAAATATACATTTCAATATATTTTTTCTATAAATTTTATTTTAAAAAATAAAGTATATAAATAATGTAGATATTTTAATATGTAATTATCATTGTTTTTTGTTTAAAAAATCAGTTTTTTAATTTAACGAACTTTACTGCTAATAGCCAAACTTATGGAAGTGCGAGAAGGCTTGAAAAGTTTAATTTAAAGTTATGCAATTGGTGAAAACATTTATACAATCACATGTTCTAAAAAAAAGGAAGATATTTGTATATAGTTTAATTTATAATTGATTCTTTGATTTTTAAATTATTACTTTTCTAACCATTTCAAGTCACAATAAATTAAATTAATATTTTGTAAATATTTTTAATTTATGAATCTAATTAAAAAATTTCGAAAAAAATTTAGGAACTTACTAATAAATTAAACTTTTCCCTCCCTTCTTGCACGTTTGCATTATCGTCATGATTAACTTTCAAAATTTGTGAGGTTCTTGGTTGCCAGATTCTTGGTTGGATAGTCACATTTTTGTGATGTTATAAAATAAACTCTATCAATTCCTTTCAGTTTATATCAGTTGCTCTTTGGACCAAAAGAAAAATGAGTTGCTGTAGTTTTGTCTCCCCTCTTCACTGTCTAATTGAAAAATACATTTGAATAATTTTTAAAGACAAGTTTTTCTCACTATTTTTTTATTTTCACACACACATATATATATAAATAATTGAATTATACTTGAATAAATTTTACTAATTATTATATTATTTAATAATTTTTAAATAAATAATATTTTTTTAAAATTCATGTTAAATTAAAAATTCTTTTTTTATAAATTATATACATAAAATTTTA
>JAMLFT010009544.1:0-12623 GCA_026544285.1 Pachyrhizus erosus | reverse complement strand
GTATTTTTTTTATATATTATTTATTTTTATTTTTTCTTTACTATTAAATCAAAAAAATTATTTTAAATATTTTTTATTTAATTCTATTATATTTTATCTTATATCAAATAACATCAATTTATACTAAATTTTAATTTTTTTTTTTCTTTTGTTTTCTTTTCACGCTACCCAAAATGAGATTGGGTCCAACTCCTCTCCCATAGTGGAAGATTCGAGTAAATGGAGGAGATATTTTTTCCATGGGGTTCCTATCAGCAGAAGTGATAAGATACCATGGTAAAACGATTATTCGGGTTATGACGCGGGAGCACGCAAAATCTACAAAGAATAATCATTAGGATTTTCTTTTTGAAGTGCATTAGGATGTTGACTATCCATTTGGTTAAAAAAATTAATTAAAATAAATTAGTTTAATTTGATAATTTTTTTTTTTTGTAAATCCTGTGCTGAGTTAGTTTGATTTTATTTTTCGAATTTAATATACAGCGCTTAATTTATAGAGATGTCCAAATTAATAAGTTTGGATAATCGTTCCTTTATTTAAAATAATATTAAAGTATACACATAAACACAAATAAAATAAAATTAGGGAAGTAAACTAATTGATTGAAACAAATAATTTTAATCTAAAACATTTTGCTTTAATTATGCATGTAAGTAAAAAAGAAAGAAAAAAAATCGAGTTAATTAGTTCAACTCACATGTTAATATTATAAACTTTTCAAATTACAATCAATGCCGGAATATTTATGTATTTTGGTTTGAATATGTATATATAAAGCAAATCAAATTAAAAACACATTTTGTAATAAGAATGGCAGTAAGAAATTTTAAATATATCTAGAAACTTACTTTTAGATAACTTAACTGGTCTAAATTTATATATAAATAGAGTTAAACCTTGAAATAAACTTGTAGTAAAAAAAAAAAACAAAAAAAGGTGTTGGATTGCAGGGAGGCCCACAAGCAGTCATTTTCGTTAATAATATGGTTAGCTTTCACTTTGAGGAATCCAAGGATTGTTGAAGATCGAGGTATGCTGTAATTACGAGTTCGAGGAGACCCAAATTACCACCCTATCCATATGTACCCCAGTAAATAATCCAGGACTCAGCAGCAGCATGCTTCGGATTTACTACCTCCATTATCTATTACTCTATATAATCTTTTTTAACTAATTCATGTTTTCTTAAGAAAATTAATTAATTTAATTATTCAATATAAATTTATTAATATTTTTATTATTCTTATAAAATTATTTTTATTTTTTTTAAAGTTAATCATCTCTTTTTTCCACTTAATTATTTTTCACTTAATTAATTAATGTTTGGAAAAAAAATAATTACTCCATCTGTTTTAAAATAAATGTTATCCTAAAAATTTTTACGTAAATAAAAAATTTAATAAATAGATAAAAAAATAAAAAATTATAAAATTAACTTTATCATCATTAATTTTTTTTTATATTAGTAGTTTTTATTGTATATTATTATTATTGTTATTATTAGAAGTATAAATAAAAAAATAATTAATATTACATTATAAAACTACAAATGACTTATTTTAAGATTAAAAAAATTTCTCCAAAATGATACTTATTATGGGAGGAAGATAATAATATATAATTTGTGGTTATTCATATTCTTCAATCCTAATAAGAAAGACAAGGAGTTTACTTCATTATTTTCTATCATTAAATTATTTATTAATTAAGAATATTTTAAAAGAAAAACATAATAAAAAAATAACTAGAAAAATATCTTATAAAAAAAGAAAATAATTTTTAAAAAATAATCTCATATATAGAGACAAAATAATAACTTCTAGACAAGATGAACAATAAATGTGCATATTTATGTGTCTTATAAGAACACATCATACCATAACTTAAAGAAGCAAGAGTGCTAGCAACACACTATTAAATATAAGTATGTGTGTAGTGGTGAGTCCAAGACCTTGGGTCAATAAGGACAATCTATTTAAAATAAATAAATAATAAATATTATTGTCATATGAATGAAGATAAAGACATAAATGTTAAAATCACAAATCTTAATATATAATCAAATAACATATAAATCTTATAATTGTCCTCTACATGATTTCATGTTTTGAAATCATTGACTGATCAATTTATTGACAACATTAACACATCTCTCTCATTATAAGTCACTAGAGAATCATTCATTTATATATCTCTCATTCAATTACACAACCTATTTTCACAATTTTCATAGCAAAAACGACTTTTTCTATTGTTGTTATAGCAATGAACAAAATCATTGTTAACTTTAAAACAAGATAAACCAATGTATAAATAGTATATCTTCCTATTTCAACCAAATTCTTTGGAAGATTATGCAACATCATATTTTTAATTTTATATATATTAGAATTTATAATTTTGGTAATTTATTATAGAAATTAGAATTATAGGAATAAATAAATAATTAGAATGTTAGTAAGAAAAAGGAATCATAATTAGATAAAAACTTGAAATAAATTAATCAGAAATTATAAATTAATAAGATAAAACTGAATAGAATAAACTAAAATCAATTAATTAAAGAGATAAATAGGTAAGTATAAAGAAAATATATTATTAAGAACTCTTAACTAAATATAAACATAAGAAAAGGATATAGAAATTAGGAAGAAAAATTTAAAATAATAATAATCTGGATTTTCAGAATAAAAATGTGCATTTTATAATTAAATATATAAATACAATAAATTAAATAAAAAGATTTATGAGATTTATAAAATTAATATTAACAAACAAAAATAGGAACAGATAGAGAAAAATACTAAATGATTTACAGGAATTTTAGAAGTAAAAATAGAAAATAGAAAAAGAAAAAGAAAAGTGAAAAAATAAAGAAAATAGAAAAATTGGTAAGGAGGATTCGAACCCAAGACGAGTAAAGGAAGGGGGGCGCTTTGTCAGCTGAGCTACCCATTATGGGCAGCATAATAACTAAACATTTAATACAAAAGGCGTAAGACTAGGGTAAGAAAAAAATAAAAGTGAAAAAATAAAAGGAGAATAGTTGGGACTCAAACCCGCCCCCTTTTAGTGGCTAAAGGAAGAGAGAAAGAAGGATTGACAGTTAGATCGCTAGGTCCATCACTGGCATTTTAGAATAAAAGAATTCTTATATCCCTTTTTGCTTTTCTTCAACACTGTCATTGAAGTATCGTCTTTAACTTTAAAGCCCTTTGTAACTAATAGCCACCCAACCTAGGTTCGAGCTCGCCTGACTCACCAAGCCTATCCTACCCCCCTAGGATTAAAATACAATATTTTAAAAAAGTATACAACTGTATTTAAAAAAGTATACAACTCTCTTTAGAAAAATATAACAACAATGTTCAAAAATATATAACAACAATATTTAAAAGTATACAAGAACCGTTAAGAATCTGCGAAGTTCAAAATAAATTTTCAAACCAAAATTAGTCTATTGTTCTTGAGGAAGAAGATGAATTGGTCAAAATGACCATTTTGCCCACAGAAGTAAAATTACTAATATACCCTTGGATTTAAAATTCAAATATTTTGTTAGTTTTTTGTTGATTTTAAATAAATATATCCCTAGTAAAGTGATGTTACATTATTAATGGTTAATTTGTCAACATAAACAACATCTAGAATAAGGAAAATTTGCAAAAATTAAAATTTTATGAAAATGAGCAACCCCTAAATATTTTCTATTTCAAAATTTTGAAATTTTGAACCACCTTCTAGACTCTACAGGTACTATACTTTTAGAATTCAATCTTGAATGTAAAATGTGAATTTTTAAGAAGTTAAAATGACCAAAATATCTTTTTATAAGAAAATTATATAAAATACCCTTTTTATTAAAAATTGCCCAAGTTCATCTCAAACTGAAATTCTAATATCTCATTCCCTCTTAATGGATAACCATTATTCAATATATATATATTAGAAAGAAATTTTGAAAGAAAAATTATAAAAGATAAGTAAAATGACTGAAATATCCTTATTGTATAACTTAATAAAATTTGAGAATTTTAACTAAACCTTCAATATTCTCATCACTTCCTTTATGATGATTATCATTGTTGATATATATCATTTTACCTTTATTCATAGTTCATTTTATTGATAGAAGAAAGCTTACATTAGATAAAATCCTAGGTTAGTAGACAATGAATAATCAAGAGTTTGATAAGTCTCCGCAACTTAAAGACCTCTTTCGCAATATGATATTTGGCTAGAAAGAGCCAAGATAATGTATTAAATTGGCCAATTGATGTGATTATGAATGAAGGATTGATATAAGACGGGATTTCATAGCAGTGGATGTGTTTTGGAATCTTGCACCTTGAGACTTGATCAAGAAGAAGAAAGAAGGTAGCAATTGATTGTAAATTGTGTGAAATACAAGATTGAAGAAATGCAATGGGTTGACTACAGAAGGTATCTAAGGAATGTATATAGGTTGCGGAAGCCCTTGGGGGTGTAAAGATGTCAAGTTTGTGGCCCGCTCTAGAAAAAGGGGTCACATTGAGCAGGCTTGGCAACCCCGACGTCGTAGAGTATTATCAAGATCGGTGGAGAGTATCTGGATCTTGTACCATATCAGAATATGTACTCTTGATCGTCACCAAAATTGCAAATTACAAAGTAAGTAATACATTTTGCACAAGTCCTCAAGAGTTAGTAGTTAAAGGCATCGAAGGGCCCTAATATGCTAGTAATAAACTGATAGGACACATGACAGTGAACTAAGAGTACACAACCACAAGTATGTCATTGCATGTGTTTGATGGAGAATAGGTGACTCACTCTTACAATCCTACATTTTTCAAGAGGAGAGGACTAATGAATTTTGTCTCTTGTTTCACCTATCTATAATGTCTGTCTCTTGTGGACAATGGACCCGAGACCCCCTGTATCAATTGGATACTTATACCAATTATGTCTTATTCACTTTCTTTCTAGCTGATGCTTTCTCAACATTTACACTTGGCCAAATTGACCTCCCCATAATATTAACTCAAACCATACCCCTCAAATTCTCATTTCCCCTCCTAGATTTCCATCAAACCCATGAAGGAGACGATAAAACAATCCTAATCAACCTTCTACCTCTACCCCCACTAGCACTAGACCACCCACGAGGAAAGAGTCATCTATGAAAGAAGACCCGTGCGAGAACTTTGGATAAAAAAAGAAGTTTTAAATTTCAGTTTCCATAATGTATACATGATAAGACTTTTGATGTGTATTGTTGTAAATTAATTTTCATGCAATGAGTACAAGTTAATTTCCAATTTTTTACTAAATTTGATAACATGTGAATAAAAATTTTAAAATACATCAACTAGAAATTAGGTCGTTACAAATTACTTATTCCTTTTAGAGATGCAAAGTCAACATTATTATGCATATCAATAATACAAGTCTCAAGTTGATTAGCAAGCATCACTAAATCAATTGAAGAAAATTCATGTGAACAAAACTTTGCAAACTTAATTATCCTTGCCTTATCAAAAGTAGAGAAAATTTTGGTTAGATTGAAACAAATCATGCAAAGGAGCAATTGAATACTTGTCTTAGTGAAATGATCATTAAGTTCCTAGAATTACATGTCCGCAATAATATAAAATAATTCAAAATAGTGAAGTTTTATTTTGATAGTTATAATTATAAGTCCATGTCATGATCTCTCCTTAAAAGATATATCTTCCATATTAAGAATGTTAATGACATGCATATTGTAAAATAGAATTACTTCTTGTAATAAAGACTTTCATTCATGATCCCAAATTTGTAATCATTGTTTTGTGATGTTAACGAATTTCATAACATCAATATTGCCTTAATATTTCCTTTGCAATGCTTGCGACAATTTATTTGAAATGCCTAATGTATTTTTCAACAAATATAATATGAAAACAAAATCAAAATCCTTTAACAAAAGTAAAAAAAAGCATTGGCTTTAACTCTTTGATTTGCACTTGATATTTCTTTTATAATTTTAAGAACATAAATTATATGATAAGAATCAAGTTAATGAATCATCTTGAAAATAGGTAAAATGATAGAATTAGGAACTGCGACTTATTAGTAGAACCAAAGTTATCAAAGAAACATTATCCTAACAGCAGCCTGTCGATAAAACCAATATTATAAAGTTTTTTAAGCTAACAAAAGCAGGGAAACTCTCACAAAAGAGAAAACATTAAATTCATTCTAATCTCTTTTTCTTTTTTACATAGGTTCTTATTTATAGGAAATTAGAAAAATCAATAACAGGAAACAAATTTTAAACAAATCATAATCTTATTTGAAAAGATAAAATAAGATTATGATCCTTTTAAAGAAAGTAAACATTAAGATAATATATCCTAATAATAAATGTTAAATATCTCCTTTAATTTTTTACTATTTCTTAGTCATGATCTTCGTGTAGATATGAGACAATTTTTGAATTGAATATTGACAGGTTCATATCATTATAGAATAACAAATCAATATCAAATTGTCAAAGTTGCATAACATGAACCCCCAACGAGTATCAACATGTTGTTTGAGATTACTACCCACATTAGTTTTGTGAGTTGAGAAGGAGGAGTGAAGGAATGATTGACCAATCCCATATGCATAACACAATGTAGAAGATAAATCAAGTAGAACGAAATGTGAAATTGGGAGAAGCCCAAAGTATTAAAAAAAAAAAACCGTTACAATGAGTTGGAAAAGAAAAATGTACCAAAGAAGCAAGCTAATAGGTCTATTAAAAAGAAAATAAAGTTAGACTTTTTAAGTTAAATTCTTAAAAATTTAATAAACAATGAAAATAGATGGAATTTAGAAGTAATGGGTTCAATATGTAAAAATAAGAAGGTGTATAATAAAATTTAACATATTTATTTGTAGTTTTATCAAAAGTGAGAAAGTGTATTCATACACCCTTGTGTTAATTATAGGCTTGTCACTTGGTAATGGGTTTAGTATATAAAAATTTAATATGTTTATTTATAATTTTATGGAAGTAGGAGGGGTGCATTTTCACACCTTCAAGATACTGTGGATTTATCGCTATATACATGTATATATCTCAATGAAACAAATCATAGTTTAATGTTGTACATGTTGCAACAGAAATGGAGGGAAAAGAGAAAAAAAAGAAAAATAGAAAAAAAAAACTTAAGTAGTTTAGCACCATAAAAATAAAGAAAGGACAAAGAAAAAAGAAAATCAGTTTTATGTCAATTTTTTTTTTGTTACAAGATTTTCTGTAAAATATTTATTTTTTTTACATAATCTATTAATCAATTATTTTAGATTTGAAGTGAAATCAATTTATTATCAACAAGGTTTGATCAATTAAAAATTATTTTTTATTTTTATTCTATTTCTCTCATCTCTATTTGTTTTTGTTTCTTTTATACCACAAAGATTCTTATTCCTATTTTATTTTAATTTACCTATTTTCATTAATTATATTGATATGTTTTGGATTTTCATTCACTTTATTTTTCATCATTTTTTTCTTTCTATCAAACATACCGTAAAAAATAGTGATAATAACATATTATTAAACATATTTTTTTTACTGTACTTTATATTAGAATTATAATTTATTAAAAATTATAAAGTTATAAATAAGAAGAGATATTTATAAAATTATATATTTTTAATAAATTGTAATCAATAACAAAATATTTTAAAAAAAATATACCAAAAAAATCATTTTTCCAAACACACAACCAGTGTTTGTCTATGAATGCCATAAATATGAATCACATATAGAGTAATGGTATATTTTTATAAAAAAATATAATGCTATAAAAATATTAAATAGAAAAGTAAGTATATTAAATAGTATAAAATATATATTCAGTACTTATCGTATAAAATAAATAAGAAGATAAAATAATTTAAATGAAAAAGTCAATTCGTTTTTTATACGAATAACATCAATAAATCAGATTTGAGCGACTCGTTTGATATATAAGATGAATATAATTTTGGAAGATGAAAATATCGGTGATATTTGATTTAGAGTTAAAAGATAAATAATTTTAAAATTGACGAAATTCACCACATTGTTTCATATTTATTTTTATTTATATCTTTATTTCTCATCTCATTTATTTTTTATTTTTTTAAAACCAAATACATTTGTTTTTCATTTGAATTTTCACCTATTTTACTTTCTTTTATCGATCTTATTTACATTATTTCTCTCTTTTATCGATCTTATTTACATGAAAGCAAGACTGGAAAATTGAAAAGAAAAAATTATAGCCGTTGATTCTTAAATAAAATAATCTGACGGATGTAATTGACTTTTTCACGCTGATACGATCTCCCACGCTAGCCTGCGTCCCTAGGATTCTCTACTATTTGAATGAAAAAAAAAGAATAATAACCTTTTCTTATTTGGTATGCATTTGAATATAGGTTACAAAAGATATAAAGGAATAACTTTTCCTTGAGTTATAAATTATAATGTTATATTTTTCCTTTTCATTTTTTCTTGGATGAAATGTTACAAAAAGAAAAAGGATGGAAGAAACCGAGGAAAATTTTCGCAGGTCCTACCATATCTGTGTGTGTGTGTGTTTTTTTTTTTCTTACATATTTTGTTGATCTTTTACTTCATCAAAAGATGAAGAATCTTTATTTTTTTCAGAATGTGATATCACACAAAGAGCAATACTTCTTTCCCCCCATTCAAAAATCCCCAACTATCATCTCATACTGTTTTTTTTTTCGTAAGTTTGCATTATTTATATTTTATATAATAAGATATAAAAATTAACAATATAAAAAGTATTATTCAAAAGTGTAATAACTAACTTATTTTAAAAATGCTGTCAAAAATAAAAAATACTTTCGAAAATATTCATACGACTTTCAAAATTTTAATTATAAAATGTAATAAATATGTATATTTATTTAATTGTCAATCTATGCACGATCTGTGTGTGATTTAATTTTTCAATAATTATATACTCAAATTTAGTCTCTAAGTACTTGTGATAACCAAGTTCTTTACATAAACCCATCAAATCCTTAATTTTAAGTAAAACAATTTAGTACATATTTAGATTACAGGTAAAATAAAAAACAGTACTTTTGAAACAAATAATTTTATTAAAAAATCTATATTCTTATTCTTATTTTTATCTGTTGGATTTACATTCTAAGTCGTATACATCATTTTCAACTTCAATCCTGCAATTGAAAATTACCTTATCAATCATTCAGTCCAAATGAACTATGCAATTGTTCCTTGAAAAAATATTCAAAATTTAATAAAACTAGTTTCGAACCGGACAAATTGATAATAATAATAATAATAAAAAACCTATGATTCACCGATTTTTAAGCAATTCTGGAAAAGGAAGATTAATCAGAAAATGATTTCACTTTGCTTCATGATTTGATCTTTTTAGTTTTCACCCTTTCCTTTCCAAACTTCAATGGACACTATCAATTGCACATTCCTACTTACAAACTTTCGCTAGTAATTCTGTCCAAATCCAGATCTAGATGTACTCATGGCACAGTGCTGCATAATCAAAAACTTAAAAGTTAAAATGAATTAAAATAATAATTATTTTTATACTAAACTTTTTGCTAAATTTATTTAACATTAATTTTCTAACTAATGACCATTATATTCACACACAAAATGTTCAGATTTATGTAAAGCATATCTCTATTTAAGATTGCTCCAAAATACAATTTGCGGAATATAATATTTTCTTCAATTCCTTTTAAGATCTTGGACCGTGCTATTTTTAACTCTGCACCAGTACGAAAATTAATAAATAAAAATATTTCTTTTCTTAAAAAAAATAAAAAACATTATTGTGACGAAAACTTTGTGTAGATAGTAAGTAATTTGGATTTAACTTTAATCCACGTCAATAAGGTTTTTAGAATGTGCCAAAATTTCAAAATAGGCAACGATAATTAGGGTAAAACGGGGATAAAAAAAAGTAGTCATAATATACCCCATTGGGCGATCGAAAATAGCATGTCCCACGTAAAAATAATTCATTTTCTTTTCTTTGAGTCAATCTTACTTTTTGTCCAATTCTAAACAAAGGAATGAAGTAATCCTTAAACTTTTTTTACCATTTTTCCAACAATTTTTGCATAGGAAAAAAGGATTTAATGGATAGCAATAAAAGGAAAAGAAAATATTATTGTAGCTTGCATATTCTTTTTCTGTATTTTCCTTATTTTATACGTAAATTAATTTTAAAGTAATTCAAAATCTATAAACATCTGTTTTTTTTTTTCTTTGAGAAGACTAAAAATAAGAAGATAAAGTTTGATAAATCTTGAACGTCTTTCTTTGAGAAGACTATAAACATGTTCCCTCTTTTTCCTTAAACAACAGTACCAGATAAAGTTAATAAATCTTGAACGTCTTTCTTGTATAGTTTAATTTTTATTTTTTTCTCTATGTAATATCAGATTGAAAACTAAGGCAAATATAATGTTGATTTTAAATTTTGTTAAAAATATTTTTATTATAAGCAATTAAGTGTACGTGTTTAATATAGTTTATTTAAAGGAATTATTTCTTTTCTCTTTCAACTTCTTAGAAGAATTTCGATTGAATTTTTTTTTTAAAATTAACCAATCCGAAACATTTATTAAAATATAATCGGTACGTTTTCTTAAATACTTTAAATAATTTAAAAAATAAATATTAAAAACTTATATTTTTAATAAAATATATATTTAATTTTTATAAAATATTTCATACTTTTTTCTCCTTTAAAGACACATGCCAGTCTTTTATTTTTTAAAATCCTAACTGTATGCGACTCATTAGACCAAATCTAAATTCTTTTATAAAAGCCATGTTTCATAACTCCACACAGAAATCATTACACTCATTACCCATACATGTTTTGTCACTAACAAAAATACCTGGCGTGATACAGATAATAATGACTAATGATACATGGAAACGAAAGGAATAAAATTCTCTCCTATTCATCCTTGTAAGAGCAAAAAAAATATGAAAAAATTGAAATAGACCTATTACAACGCATCATTTTTATGTTATTCTTCTCTTTCAGAAATCATAAAGTTGTCTTTACTCTTAATATTTGGCTTTTAAAGTAAGATATAATAAAATAATAATAATAATAATAATAATAATAATTATTATTATTATTATTGTATTAATTATAATGATAAAATATTTTTTAAAATAGACTTATTAAATAACATAGTATATTCGGATCCTCTAAACCAGACTTCACAAAGAGTTTTTTCATTTTTTTTGTTTTTTAATTTTGTATTTATATACAATAGTTGATAATTATAATTATGACAATTTTAGAGTAGCAACTTAATCTTAATGGGTCTTTTTTATTTCATTGAATGACTATAAATATAAGTAATATGATCATTAAATCACTATATATAAATATAAGTAATATGACCATTTGATTTCAGGCAAACACAAGTCAATAAAAAGTGTTTATGCATAATTAGGCAATAAGCGGACACCAAATAACCCAATGAATGTGTTCTGTATTTAACACATCATACAATTTTTTTTTTAAAAAAAACATTAATAAAAAGTTACTCATATGAGTAAATACGACAATTATGTAATTTACAATCAATTTTTCTTTTTATCATATTTCTCAATAATATTGATAGTTTATACTTATCACTATTTAGGGTACACCATAACTGAGTAAAATTCAATTGTTACTACAACAATCTACAATATTAAAATCAAAAGATTGTTCAATGGATTGGTCAAATTCCATAAGAAAATATAGACTTTTAAATAGGATGAAGGTCAACATTGGAGACACATGATTGACCACCACTCTTGTTGAGTCCTTCAATTTGTACTTAGAAAAACATGAAATTTGTGAATCTTTGCATTAGTAAACTCAACATATGAAAGATATAATAATTTCTTAATTAACAAAGGGAGGGAAGCCAAAGGGATGATTAATTATAGTAAAGTTTACACATAAATTTTGAAAAAGTTCATTGAAGACACACAACCAAAGGCTAACTTTCACCATGTCCATGAGTTTGACCAACATAATACTTGATTCTTAGTGAAGGAAACTATTAACCCATGAGAGAGACGACAAGTGGAGAAATTCCCTATTAGGTTGGATGAAATGTGGTGTAATTGTAAAAAATTTCAAAAATTATACATGTCTTATTCACATGTGATTGTTGCATGCAAGCACGTGAATCATGATTACATGTCAAACATACATAAGTATTCACAATAAAATATGTCTCCAACATGTACAAATAATTGTAAGACAAATTGTGTAAAAACAAAAAAAATCATCAGTATAGTATAACAAACTAGAAATATGTCACAATTGTAATTGTCAAAACCAGATTGAATTGGTTGATTTGATCAATTCGATTAAAAACCGATTTAGTGACCAACATAAATACTTAAAAAAATTAGATGACTTTGGGATTGGTGAGAACCAGTTATAAACCAATAAAAATTAGTCAACAATCATTGTAAATAATCAATTTGAATCAATATTTTAATTTTTAAATTTTATTTTTATTTTTCAAGTTTTAAATATAAATAAAAATGCATATTTAATAAAGATTT
>JAMLFT010009543.1:0-12597 GCA_026544285.1 Pachyrhizus erosus | reverse complement strand
CTTATTCTACTTTCCTTAATATTTATATTTATATATTTTTATGAAAAAATAAATATTTTTTTCACTAAATTAATAAGGATTTATTATTCAAAATTCTTTATTTTTATTTTATTATATATATATATGTGTGTTGACTATGAAATTATTTAACTAAATGTCCAATTTGTTTAAAATTTGATGTATTTGATCATTGAATCCATATAAGAATATTCAAGGGTTGTGTTAATAAAATTTAATGAAATAAATTATCAATTTTGTCTTTGAAGTATAATTGTTTCTCTTAAATGATTCTTCAAGTAACAAATTATTGACTCAATTAATTTTTTCTATGTATTGTAATTATAAAATTTTAATTTTTTAGATTTTAATTATATTAATTTAGTTCTTCAAATATTATAAATATATGATTTTAATCTTTAAATTTCAATTGTGCCAATTGAAAAATCTAAATAATTGTGTAATTTTAATCAAGTAGTATAATTGTGTAATTTTTTTTCATAAAAAAATTAGTATGAATTGCATAATTATAAAATTTTAAAAATTATAAAATTACATAATTATAATATTTTAAATATCTAATTAGTATAATTGAAATCTAAAAAACTAAAATCACACATTTATAATATCTTAATAATCCAGTTGATATAATTAAAATTTAAAAATTAAAATTATACAATTATAATATTTAAGAAATAAAAATATAATTAAATCTAAACTATTTATGTAAGTTCTAAAATATTGGACTGGTAGCCTAGAATTTGGAATAAAGTTTTAAATACTTAGATCTCCAAATTTAACGTTTCACCTAAAATCGTTTTTACTTTCTAAGATCCCAAAATTGACAAATAATATTTAAAACTAGTTTTTAATCATGTAAAAAAATAGCAAGAAAGCTTCTAAAAATCTCATTTACATTAAAATGAACTCAAATGTAATAAGCATCTTTCAAGAAAGAAATATGTATATATATTTTAGGATAAATACATCAGTCAATCCTTGAACTTTTTAGAAATTTTTTTATTAGGTTCCCAAACTAAAAAAAGATTAATTAAATTATTGATCTTCTACGATTTTTATAATCGAGTTCCTAAAGTTAGTTTACAGTGGCTAAAGTTAGTTTACTAACATCTGAGATTCAACTACAAAAAATATACAAGATTAAAGATTCAATTATATATATTTTTAGTATATAAACTTAATTAAAAATTTTCAAATAGCTCACGAACCTACTGATGTATTAAAACCTATATTTTAAAATAAGAGGAAAGAAAAATATAATTTAAACAGTTTTTTCAGAGAAGAAAATACAATTTAAATAAATTCTTAAAACTAATGTATAATTCAATGAGAGTTATAATATGTGTGTGTGCTATGCCGATGGAGGAATAGGGATAGAATCTGTCTTTGAAAAATAGGGGGGAAAAGCATTTATATCTTCGATTCTCACTAACTATTTTCGTAATTGATATTGGCCATAACACTGATGGTTCTTGCTCTCCGATTTGGAATCTTCAACATGTTGGTGATTTAGGCTTGAAATTGAATACTAATAAAGATGGATATGTTTTCGTGAATTTACAAATAAAGAAAATAAGTAAAATTTATTGTATTTTAAAATGATCATTTTACTTATTATTTCGTATTTCTTTAACTGTAAGTAATTGCTAAACATTCCTAATAGCTTTTGCACAAAAAAATGTACTAACGGCATTGCGGTTTGTATATTGTAGTTGGAAGTGAGCATGTATTAATGGGAGTTCTACCAATTTTCTGCTTTGGTCTTGTTATTTTGATGAGCTTCTTAGATTCTGTAGTTTTGTTTGTTAAAGTAAATTATTGCTCTAGGGAATAAATAAAGCATCTGACATTGATCTCACTACTATTATGCCCTACCTCTACCCCAACCCTAGCTAGCCCCAAAACAATCCCAAGGTGCAACCCCAAATTAAGGAAATGAGTCTGAGCAACAATTAATTTATAGCCTTAAAACACTGGCCACCAGCTTTTGCGTTCCACTTTATAATAAAAAGGAATACTGAATAAATGAAAGAAAGGAAAGAAAAAGTAACATATGCAAAGTTTCTCAACCCCAACTCTATAAAATACTGAGACCCCATAACTTTAAGTTTCTTCAACAGCTAGTAAGAAAGCAAAACACAACACTCAAAGCTTTAGCCAAAGGCTTGTTTGGTTGCACATACAAGGAAATATCACAAAGGTGAAAGAGGAAAAGTATATGGGAAAGGAGATTAAATATTTCCTACATGTTCATTTGCAAGGCAAGAATTGAGTATTAATTCTACACAAAATTTTTCTATAGTTCAGCAAATGATGGCTGGGAACCCTAACTGGTGGACTATGCATCCACCATCTTTGATCCCTCCCCAGTATGTGCTTGGATCTTCTTCAATTCCTTTTAATTCTTCTACACAAAACCCGGAGCCCCCTCAGTCATTGAGCCAACTTCTTTTGTAAGCACCCTCTCTCTCTCTTCTTTGTGCATGCCTGCGGTGTGTGGCTTCTTGGTCAATACATATCTACCAGTTTCTCTTTTTAAGTGTTTGAATAACTGTTTATACCAGTTTAAATACTTCCTATTATTTATACGTTCTTTTACCTTAATCAAGGTTCTTCTTCTTCTTCTTTTTGTATTGTTGATGTAAAAGTTTCTCGGTTCTGTTTGCTTGGCAGCACTGGTTTACCAGGAGAGGAAGAGAGAGTTGCATTCAGTCATTTTCAATCAAAAAAGCTAGATGAATGGAATGAAAATATGCTTAATCCATCCCCCATAGTTCCTATGGTTGATGTAATAAAGCAAGAGGTTTCCCAAAGTGGTAACTTATATCACCATGGACATGATCAGGAATTTCAGGTTTCTGGGGCACCTTGGTCACATATGGTACCAGTTTCTTCTTCCCCTAGGTCTAGTGTCGCTAGCTTCAGTAGTAATAATTTATTGGATTTCACTTATAACAAGGCAGATCATAGGAAGAACCAACTACCAGACCACACATCCGAGGTAAGACTCGTGTTCTTATTGTTCCTTCTTTTATTCTCTCATCTAGAGTCTAGACTTTCACCTAATTATTTCCAATACTTAATTTAAACACGCATAGATTATATACTAATTATTTCTTCAAAATTAATTTTCATGATCTATCTCTTGTTCACTTCTAGTGTAATAGCACCACAGCCACTGCTGGAGTTTATAAGAAGTCCAAGAGTCAGCCATCTTCAAGCCAACCACCTCTCAAGGTGACCTCTCTTACTGCCTCATCACTTTCACTACTAAGAGAGAGAGTTACTGAGTGTTTGGTTGTGTGTTGTCTTTCTTGATTGTCTCTCTCTCAAAAACTTTAATATTCTTTCTGCAGGTAAATATGCATGATAATTTGAAAGAGAGAAAAACACAAGAATTCATGTACTAACTTCCTTAAATATGAAATCTCTTAATCAGGTGCGAAAGGAGAAGCTAGGTGATAGAATAACAGCCCTTCACCAGCTAGTTTCCCCATTCGGAAAGGTAATAAACAAACCATTACAATCACTACAAACACCATAAACACTCACAAAATACCAAAAGTATAAACCAATAAACCATAATTACAAGCGCCTTATGTGTTTGGTTTTATTAGCTAGTCTCTTTAATGAGGTCCCATATGAACAGTTCTTTTATGATATCCAAATCTCCAACTACTGTTTTCCTCTTTCTTTTTTTTTCTCATTTTTAACCTTAAAAAAGACAGATGACGGGTGTTGTGGTTGTGGTGTGTGTGTGTGTTTCACTTTTGCAGACTGACACAGCTTCTGTCTTGTTAGAAGCCATTGGATACATAAGATTCCTTCAGGGTCAAATTGAGGTGATGTTTCTCCCTCATATTTTATACCCTGCAAGCTATCGAGTGTTAGTGATAGAGCATGGAGTTAAAGTGTCACCAATTTTGATGTTTCTCTCTATAACATTCTTTAGTTTCTTTTCTTTTCCTTCTTGGGTGCAGGCACTCAGTTCTCCTTACTTGGGCAATGGATCAAAAAACATGAGGAATCCACAGTCTGTAAGTACCCACTTTCCAAAGCCTCTCTCTCTTTCGTTTATAACTCTCACAAATTAACACGCTCACATATGGCATACCTAGACACATTTGAGTAGGACAAAAATACCTACTAAGACATATAATTGAGGGGAAAGTTTCCTCTTTTCTTTATTTTCTTTTTAAGCAACAGGTACACGGAGAAAGAAATTCTGTATTTCCTGAGGACCCCGGTCAGGTATGCTTTATTGGATCCATCAATTCATTACAATCAAATTAGGAGGCTCCTTGTAATTATTACTTAATATTTAATCAGGGAAAAAGCCATAAAAAATAACAAGGTTTCTCAGCTTTTTATAACATCTTTTTAAAGCTAGTGAAAAGTATAATGCGAGGCTGCATTTTTCATTTGAAGTCAAAAAGCTTGGAGAGAGAAGTGAATTTACTAATACTTTTTTAATTTCTTTTTATTTCCAACTAGCTGTTGAATGACAATGGCCTGAAAAGAAAGGGAGCTCCAAACCAGGTATTCTTTCTTTTTATGCAAAGATGTACCACGCTTATTATGTCTTTCATTTACTCATTATTATCTTGGATATCTTTTAAGGGTCATCCTAATCATTATTATCATTATCACCGTTAGTTGCATAATTGTGCAGAACATGCATGCATGGACAAGCAAAACTGTTCAGGCTTTGCATTAATTAATGACGAAGATAATGTATTCATTGATGACATTTCATTCATTTTATTAATCTTCTTTTGATAAAAAAAGAAGAAGGAATATCATCTAATCATTTTATTTATATATTAATTAATTATTATATAATCAGGATGCAAAAGATAAGCCAAAGGACTTGAGGAGTAGAGGACTGTGTTTGGTTCCTGTGTCTTGTACCCAACATGTTGGAAATGAAAATGGAGCTGATTACTGGGCACCAGCATATGGCAGTGGATTTTAACATATAATCCTCTTTGGCAACAGCATGGAAGAAATTTATGGATGATATAACATCGTGAGCAGTCAATCTGTAATAATGAAAAGGCTGATTGCTCACGATGCTATATGCCATTCATCATTTCGCAAAATTGAAAAATGTTATCCATTATGTATTGTCTCTAATCTAATTAGGTTAACTCAATAAGGTATTCATAAGTGTTGTCAAAACATTAATTAATATGTAATTTTACTTTTTCCAAACATGCATTTTCTGAGGTAGCAATTATTTCTGCTTTTGTTATGAAGGATGATTATTGATAATTAACATTATTCTGTCTATGTTAATTTGTTTAAGATTGGAATTGGAATATCTAGTACGTTAATTCATTCCCTCCCATCTTCGTCTTCTTCACATTAACGTTTGAAAAGGACAGGAACTCATCATGACCTTAATTTGTTACAGATAAGATATAAATATGGTCGCAGAATAATACTTGTGTACTTTTAATAAACAAGGTTTAGCATTAGTTTATATATACATATTAAAAAACCAAGCATAAAATTAACTTGTAGTGTACAAAAGAAATCAAGAAGAGGTGATGGAAAAGGAGAAAGTGAATATCATGGATTCTTATGCTGATTGTGAATCAAATATCAAATATACATAATAGAGATGAGATATAATGATTTCGATCATTTTAATCCTCTGCTGAATTAACTTAATTTGGTCTAGGAGATCATGGAATTTAGAAATAATTATCAGTAACGGATTTCATATCGTTATCCTGGTGAAAATAATAAAATGTTTAGTATCATTTTATAGAGCTCATTTTGTCCACCCTATTTAAGGTGAATTAAAGTGAAGGGAGGAGAGGGATAGAGAGAAAATAAAAAAGATAGAAAGCAAAAATATAAATATAATGTTTAATGTGATACAAAAAAAAAAAAAAAAAAAGATAAAGAGAGACATAGAGAAGTAACCTATTAACTGAGGTCAATATAATAGTAGAGAATTTGAATAATATATATGAGATTTTAGATTTAAACTTTGATGTTATCAGTGTCTAAAAAAATAAATGAAAGTGGACTATAACAAAATCAGATATATGTTTATAATTAGTTTGGAAATAATAAATATAGGTTCGATGAAGTGTTTTTGGGATACATTTTCTCATTCATGCTTGAAGCATGCACTAGATATTTAAAACAAGAATGTAATTTCCGCTATCTTTCCTATTTTGAAATGCTATAAGCTATATGGTATTCTTCAGAAAAATCAGAAATAAGGACTATACAGACACACGCATGCATGCATTGAAGAGAAAAATCTGCAATGTCAACTGTCAAGCTTCGAACTGACGAAAATTAATTTGCACGCAAATATGTGAGTGGCTCATGCATTATGATCCACATATGTACTATTTTTTGAACTAAGTTACGTTAATCATACATTATTTTCCTTTTTGTTGGAGGGTCTCTCTCTGATTACAAACTATATGCATATATTTATATAAGAAACATTATGCATATATGTTGTTTGCACAGAGAAAGTTTGCCAATTGGCATTGAAGGAGGAGTACCACTGATGATCATGGCAATGAATATTAATTTGTTTTTTGACCATCAAATGAGATAAAACATCTATAGTTAAAACATAAACAAGTCGATCGATGTCAAAAGTTGATGGCAGACATTCATGTGAATGGATATATTGTTGGCTGACCCGAATGTGGCTATGTAAATATATGGACCCCATCTAAGCTCTCGGGTCATTTTTGGACCACCTTTTAGTTCAACTACTCAAGTGCCCCATGCCCCATTTCTCCCACGCTCCCTCCAAGTGCCCCCAACCCCAACTGGCACTTTCATCATACTTACGCTACATATTGCATCATCTCAGACAAAAAAATTATTCTATATATCTAAATAATTATACATAGACATAGCGACTAGTTATTAGCATTATATTATATATTTTGGCTCAAGTAGACTTGAATATTTTAAATAAATTTTTAAGATTATATATATATATACATAAGAAAAATAATTTAAAATAAAATTTTTATTAAAAATATCAATCAATTTTTTTTATAAAAACTAATCATTAATAAAATTGATTAATACTTTATACTTATAACATAATGGCAAGCACTTTTTTAATGAATTTGTCTCTTGCAAATGGGAAGTTAGGATTTTGTATTTTCATATATGCAGCCTTATATTCCACTTTGAAATGTAGAGCCAATGGGGTAATGACTGGTGATTACCTTTTATCCACTAACAAGTTATTTATGTATATAGAATGGTCATGCTAATGATAAATAATGAATTAGTTAAGTGATTAGTCCATTACGGAAATTTAATTATTGGCCTACACATTTGTATTGTTTTTGACGATGAAGTACTCCCATGGAAAGTTGTATATTAGAATTTTTTTTATATATGTATAAATAAATTAACTATATGAGAAAAAGCAAAAGTTGAAAGCTTGAATGTGATTGTATCGTTTGTTTTCTAGCATCTCCCTCTTAATATGCTTTTCTTTGTTAAAAACAAAAGGGAGAGCAAAATAATTCAAGAAATGAATTTATGTTAAACACGCATACAATGAATGTACATTAAAATAGAAATGTTAAGTTATTCTCTAAAAAAAGTAAATAAACATCCATCTTTCACAAATGATGGGTAGTCCCAGGAGTTTGAAATAGCGGAAAGATCTCAAATAAGGGTCAAATGAGAATCATACAGGTGAATCTTGCACAACAGTAAAAACAAAATTTTATCTTACTAAAGTGAAGTTGACTATATAGATGGTACATGTTATTAGACAAGTGAATCTTTGATTACATCTAATTCAAGATCTTAAAATTTGGTACATGGTTTTTGTAATTAATTAATTTATATGTTACTAGTACTTAACTTGTCCGTTATATTCATATTCACATCTATTATATGAGATTTCTTATATATTCACAAGTTGACACTCTCAACAGGCATAAACTTTAACTTTACAATAAAATAGAAAAAGAAAAGAAAAATGCAATTAGGGCTAGTCATCATTATAACAAATAAGACGGTTCCCAGATCTACCCAAGTAATTTTATATAATATATATGCAAACTGAAATGATGATAAAATTCATGTATGGGAATAAAAATTATAAAGTTTTAATCTTTAATCAAATCTGAAAATATAAAAATAATAAAAAATATTACACGTGCATACATTACCTTATAATGAGACAAAAGAACAAGAATGATATGGGTTAAATTATAAAGAACAAAATTACAAAAGCAAAGGGTTATGGGTGAATCTTTATACCCATGTTTTTAAATAATTGAGTAGTGCTTCGTGTTGCTTTCTGTTTGTCTTCACCTCTAGCCTTCGTGCTGCCAAGCCAACCCTAGGAAGAGCCCATGAGGAATCACATGCAAGTATAAGATGAAAAGAGAATGGAATATTACAACTAAACTTTCTTTTAAAAGATCATAATTCATTACATTCTTTTAGTCTGTTTGTTTCTTGTTTTTTTAAATCTGTTTTCTGTTTTTAAAAAATAAAAAATATTTGATAATTTTAAAACAGTGTTCAAAATTAATATCTTTTGTTGAGTTTTAAAATGAAAAACAAGAAAACCTTTAAATTGTTTTCATCTTCTACTTTCAATGTTATTTTTTTTCTTTTTAAATGCAACGGGATCAAAATCTATAAAGAAAAAGATATTTATTAGTGAAACTAAGCAGGGAGTAGGAGTAGGAACTCCAATGAAATCATAAATTAATTTAACACATTGTCCGAAGCATTAATACATCTATTAGCTTCCCTAAACATGTGTGTCACTCCATGTTCAGATGTTGATGAGTTGCTTAGAACCATCTACACTCCTTGCTGTTTCACCTTTCATACTTTATAAGTTTCCCGTTACTCATATTCTTCCTTACATTTTTACATCTCACTTCTTCATTTTTAACTCTCTAAATCATTTTTTTTAAATTACTTTATAAAATCCTTTTAAAAGTAAAAAAAAATAAAATCAAATAACCTTTTAGGCGAAAACCTTAAAATGATACTTTCTCCATGGAGTTTAAGCAGGACTATTAAAAAAAAAAAAAAAAACCATGCCCGAAAGCAAATACTCTTTTTTTCCTGTTTTATCTATTATCATATATATATATATATATATATATATAAGATAAAATATGGGATATGAAAATACCATGTCAAACTCTTTGATATATGTACTCTGTATTTTTTAAATATTTTATTAGCCCTCCTCCTTAGTCTCTTTATTAACCACAATATACAAATGTATGAAAGATTTAACTTTTGTAATTAGTTAGATGAAGGAATTAATTGGTATCAAAGTAAATACATGAAATCCGATCATTCAAGTTTGCTGTCGTTGAGAAATATTTTACACAAGCCGAGAGATTGGACTAGTAAATTAAGGCTCCAACATGATTCCAAAGATCAGGCAATTCGAGTTGAAGAGAAAAATCTGGCTTTCAACGTTAGGTTACCAAACTACTTGAAAGACGTAAAGAACTCGGTAATTAAACGCTTATGAAAAATAAAGACGAACTAATAAACAAAAGAGATAAAAGAATCTGTTAAGGTAAAATAGATTAAAAATGAGTAATTTGATTGAATTTCTAGCAAAAGGTCTTTAGCACACTCTCCTAGTACATATTTAACTAAAACAAATTAAGATAATTGTCTAAGATACTGCCTATGCTTTGCACCTTCATCACTAAAATTTGGCTAACTTTGATGGGTCCTGACTTTAGGCACGATGTCTACCACTCCTTCTATTCTTTAGGCATGAAAACCAACTTTAACAATCTTCAAATTTCAAATTGCGCCTTTCATTCTTTTAAGCTCCTATTTTTAAGGAATCACTATCCTCACCCTTGCAACAAGATTTTTGATGTCACCAATAATTTTATCATTTTTCTCTTAGATAAATTTGTTCAACCAAGTATATGGCAGATCAACCTCCTTATTCGACTAAATATTGCTTGCACCTTAAGTACACTGGCTACTCACTTATAGTTTTGAAAATTAATTACCTAAAATATTTGGGTGCCAACAAATATATAAAATATTCTTGTATTAAATTTTCATAAACTAAATAATTATAGTAGTTTTTTTTTTGTAGACAAATCGTTATAGTAAGTTTACGAAAAGAATATTAATAGTCATTAATTTTCTATTTATCTCTTAGAAAATTATCACATTAAAATTTTTCCTAGTCATGTGGATTTTGTTTAAACAAAGTGTTAGTAACATACTCTCCAATAAACTCTTTCCAACTTACTTTAATTCTATTATTGATTAAATTTTTTGAGATTACAAAATCTTAAATGAAACTCGTTAAATAAAAAATGAGAGTCATAATTTTTTTGTGATTTTTAATAAATAATAATTAGTGTATTCAATGAAATGTGTTATATCCTGATAAAAACAATGTATTATATTGGTAGTCTTTCTTTTTCTTTTTATTCTTCTTTCTAGAGAATTTTTCCCACTCAATACAAATATTTTACTTAATTTGTCCTCAAGAATTAAAGTATATTTATAGTATTATAATATTAAGAAAGTAAAACTCATTTGATTAAATTTGTTTTAATTTAGTTAAGATTTTACTCATTTGAATCTTAATTTCAATCTTTTGATGTTAAGCAATAAAGAAGAGAATGGTTAAGCATAAAATGACCAAAAAAAGTAAAATAAAATAAAAATAAAAATAAAAATAGAGGATTGGAGTTTCAAGTACAACATTAAGAGCTAAAGGAAGATCATTGGGTGTCAAGAAGGCTAAACACACGACATTAGGCCACTTGAATTGTCTTTTTAAGTGTTGAACACCCTTCAATGAGTACATTTAACAGGATAAGACAATTTTAAGTTGTGGGATGCCAAAAGTGTTTCAATTTGTAATCTTCAGAACATTGGATCCATAACACCTTATTCTTGAATTCTATCTTTGAACTTTTGTGAGTACATGAAAAGAAAAGAAAAACATAAAATCTCAATATTTTTTCAATGATCTATGAAATTAACATCCTTTTTCTCTCTCTCACTCTCTCTTGAATTTTTGAATAATTTATTGATATATGTATTTAATATTAATAGACATAAAAGTGAAATTAAAAAAAAAAACTCTTTCACTATTGAAGTTAAACAATTATACTTTTTAAATAAAGAAAAATTTATTAAGTAGTTTTTTAGATAAATTATTATATATTTTTATTTAAAAAATCATAACACAAATGAATTTAGTCATTTATGTAATTTTTCTAAGATTAAATATAACGTTATTTATTTAAAGGAATTAAATTAAATTTTAATAATTCAGGTTTAAATAATTTATTGATAATTCAGTAAATTTATACCCCTAATAACATACTGAACAGTTTTATCGATGTCAAAATTGTGGAGATGTACTTCAACTCTTGATTGTAATTTTTTTTAAGAATATTTCGTAAGATCTCGAATAATTTAATAATTTTAAATAAAAATTTTAAATTGTTTTAATTAAATTATTGAATTTGTATTTATTTTTTAATTTAAATCTATTTATCTAATTATCGTTGTAGAAAATTAATTGCTTAAGTTAGTAATATGAATTTGTAACTAAATTGTTGTAAAGTAAAACTTATTGGAGAAGCTTATTATAAAAAAATAATTAAGTTAAGTAAACTTGCAAATGTAAGAATGCTTATGAAGTAACCTAATTAAAAATACTGGTTCAAAATATCCAAATGTTAAAATATTGACTTAAATATGTAAAAATATTAAATAAATATATGTAAAGGTGATAATACTGAATTTAATAATTAATTAAATCTTTATGATTAATTTTCTATAACAACAGTTAGGAGAAGAGATTTAATTAAAAAATAAATATAAGTTTAAAAATTTAATTGAAAAAAGTTAAAAAAAACACAATTAAAAGTTACTAAATAACTTAGAGACCTTAACAATAATTTAACTTGTTTTTATTGTGTAAATAATTATTTTTGTCCATTATGTCTTTATTTTGTTTCTATCGGAGTTTTGGTTCTACAAATTTTAGAGTTTAAGGGACGTCTTTAAATAAACAGAATAAGAAAAAGAAAGTGAATATTGAAAAAAAAAAGGTTAGATTAAATCTCTTTGTGGTTAACATGTTATGTCGGTCTACCAAAAGAGCAAGTTGGATACTTAATGTTTTACATCAGTGTCTAATATTGTTAATTAATTAAGAGTAATAATTAAACTAACTTGATTAATGATTTTCAACTAAAAAGAATGTTTCAGATTCTAATGTTTTTAAGAACTAATATAATAATTAACTATAATTAGGCCACTATGTGCGGGTTAACATAGGAACAAGTAGGACACTTAATGTGGCATATCAATGAGTCTAAAATGGGTAAATGATTAAAGGTAACAATAAAACTAACTCGATGATAGTCATAAATTATATTATAATTCTAATATTTTTTTAAACTAAGTTGTTAATATTCTATAAGATTAAACAATTTGAATATATTTTTAGTCTTTATAATATTTTTTTATTTTAATTTTTATAAACTTATTTTTTAAAAATTGATACTTGTATAAATTCTTTTTTTAGTTTTT
>JAMLFT010009542.1:0-12625 GCA_026544285.1 Pachyrhizus erosus | reverse complement strand
ATCATGCTTGTACAAGAACTCTATGGCATAACTTTGAAAAAATAAAATTCCAAAGTGACTAAAGATTCATATACATGAATATAAATATTTATACTTGAAATATTTATTTTAGTAGTATTTAATAGAGAGAGAAAAATATTCGGGGATCGATTTTTGAGATTCGAAAAAAAACATAATATCTTACAAAAGAATTATTATTGTATTTATTATATAAAACTTCGTTTATTAAAGTGTCTAAATTTTCCATCTATCAAGTTGTTTAAAAGCTTCATTTAAAGAGAATTGTGTTGAGGTTACACTTCTCTTATGATGATTTTTTTTGTATATAACATTGTCAACAAGTAAATTTTAAGTGCTATAAACTTAAGATACCAGTTGTATTTTATATTTTTTTCATATGTGATTAAAAGCATAAGACTCGTCATCATACAATGGAAAAAACCACCTAGAGAATGTATTAAGCCTAATATCTTTCATGCGTATGTAAATGTTGACAAAGCTTAAAAATGACAAAGTCTATTCATAAAAAATAATATTATAAAAAATTTAAAATATATCAAACTAAACATAATTTTAGAATATCAAAGTGCAATAAGATAATATTTTATATATAATTAAAAACATGATCAAAAGATGAAATTTGAATAGAAAATTATCAAAATATAACAAAACCATAAGTTCTAGGATGGTCATGGTGTCTCAATTGAGAAAGAGGTTATCTTGCACTACTTTAGGATGGTAATGGTATCTCAATTGATACTAGACCTTCAAACATCCTTGACTCTTGTCTTAATGCCTTATCAGTTGACCTAAGCAAGCAATTTGGTATATAATCTGATGAATTTTAATTATAAGCTCTAAAATTTTACTAAACATCAAAAACTTTATTATGCATTTGATTAATTTTCCAAATGTACTATAATTTTTAAAAATAATTATTATCCTTAAAAAATGCTTGCTTATCTTGAAAATAATCCTTATCAAACACACTCATAGTAAATGTTTGGTTTAATTTATTTTAAAGAAATAATAATTTTTTACCAACCTTTGAGAGAACTTTAAAAAGTTCTTTTTTAAAAAGAATCAATTTCCAAACATCCACCTTCTTTTTTCTTTTTCAATTTTAGATATTGAAACATTTGCTTCATTTTTGTGTTCATGTTGATCCAAATCTCCCTTTTGTGATTAAACTTGCTCTATTTGATTCCATGATTTACAATTTTAGCTTGCTCAACAATCACAAATTCTTAGCCCTTTAATTAATTAATTTCGCATCATTTATCGCAAACTTGAAAACATTTTTCTTTCTCAATATTTTATTTTCCGATTTCAATTCGAATGCTTCTCTATCAATTTAATTTTCCATGATCTAATAATAGGTTTGGAAGGGGAGGCCTCTTTAGGATCTTGCAAGCAACAACAATTGCTGTCTCTCTTGACATTAATGATTGAGCTGTTAATATAAGCTAGTCCACCCGTGTAAGAAAAACAGCATATTTATTTCATCTGAATTGCATTGCAGCAATTCCAGTTCAAACACATTTTACTCATATAAATGTATACGCGAAAGTGCATTTTACTCAAACATATGTGCTCGCTAAATTGTCAAGATAAAAAATAAAGGTTGGCAACCCCCCAAGCATAGAATGGGGAAAATTTTGACTCGTTTAACTGCGAGACTACACGAATTGGATAACAAAACTTGCAACGAGTCAAGCCAATTGCATAGCCAACTCTAATGAAGAAGTTTTGGACAAGAATTACTAAAATTGTTTACGAGATAGATTAGCTAATTTTAGAACAGTTTGGTAATTGATAAGATAATTATCCTGATAAATTATTTAACTTTAACTACGTATGTAGAGAGAAAAAAATTAAACAATTATTAAATATTTTTTAATCTTGACTATGATGTATAATTATATAATTAAATATTATTGATACGAAATCTCTTCTGTCAAAATAGTTACACGCTACAATTTGTGCTAACCGATGTTGGTCCAAACTCAGATTTGGGAATGTGATCCATCATTTTCTTTTCTTGATAAGCCAAAAACATACCACAATCCTCAATATTGCAATTACCAGAGGTTTGAACAAGTTCACATTTGGTCATCATCTTCAAGCAGTAATGATAACAGGGATTCCCACAACGTGTATACAGGCCAAATACTACTGACAGCCTGACATAAATGATCTGCCACGAAGTAATGAACCAAACCGAGTTTGAGCTTTGAAGGATCACTCACGCGATCCCGGGTATCACTCACGGAGGTTTCTCGAAGCAAAAGAATTTCGCTTTCAACCAACGCACGTTAAAACACATTATTTGCATCAGGAAAATAGGGATGGGGAGGCGTACGGAAGTATAAATATGAAGGCATTCTGCCAGATAGACAAGAATCTGCAAACTTAGATAAATATGCAACCATTATACCATAGCATTAAAAATTTAAAAACCACTGTAATGTATACAGGTACCCCCACTAAAAAAGTACAAAGATAGAGATTATAGTCATCATTTCTCAAGCATCAAACACTTTCTTCACTACACGCAGATCCCGTGACTTTTGATACTCACAAGATTATTACACTGCAATCAAAGCATTCCAGTCCAGGTCGATGCAAAAACTTGTACAGAAGCCAATAAAATATGCACGATAACAAGACATAAATTGAAGATTAGAGACCCTGTTCAATGAGATAATCACCAAGCCTTTCAACTACCATGTTGCATTGACCTGGAGTCATTGGTTCATCATAAATGCCAATGATCAAGGCCGCACCTGTCTTCTTGACTGTAACACCACCAGGACCCTGGATAATAGAGATGACGATTGATATTACAACTATAATTGTCAAAATTTGAACACAACTGTTATTATATGTTCATCTTTCAACATCAAATTGAAGGTAACAATTTACATCAGGCAATCCTAGTATTTTATTTGTAGAGAGGATGCATACAATAATTAACTCTGCAAAAAGGTGATGTCTGTGTATATTTGCATTTGCTTATAAATTATTATGATCGATATGCAATCCATAAAAATATGGATGGATTCCAGAAATGGGTTTTTCCATCAGATGGATTCCAAAAATGTGTAAAGGTTTAGAAACAGATATATGTTGATGTTGCCCTCGACATCAGCACTCCAAAAAAAGAACTCTAATTGTTTTTAATAGATTGGTGCGTAGACTACCGTATAGTTGCATGATTCTAAAACTAATACAGTAAAAAAAAAAAAAAAAACTGGAAAGCATATCTTCACAGAACTGTATTGTCACATGTGAGTGTATCAGCTAGTATAAGCATATTTGCATTCACATTAGACAACCTATAGTCCACATTGAAATTACCAGCAATCATGATTTTAGATAATTGTTCACATGTTTGTTACAATGTCGAGGAATCAATATTGGATTCAGAACCAACTGAGTTGAAACAACATTGAGACATTAGGTAGATTTTCTGTTCGATCAAAATTTTATACCAAGTTTTACCACCAAAATCATCAAAACATATATCATATCACTTCAGAATCAAAATCAATTTTGCAAATACTGACCCCAAACAAAAAGTATTATCACTACCACACTATCTCCAAATCTATGATCAAAATTGAAACAAAGATAAGAAAGAGTGGTTGGTTACCTTCTTGCCTCGAATGACAGCGCCGGATTCACCCTGGATGACCATATATTTAGTGCCACCAAGGTACAATCCAGTTGGAGCAAGTGATCCAGGTTCATTGAAGTCATTGATGATAGCAGTTATTTCCTCAGGTTTGAACTAAATAAAAAGCAATACATTATACAACAAATAAGAAGGTATCAATTAAAACAAATACAGATCTGTTACCATTATATTGAAACATCCGATTTATGTGATGAATCAGTGAATGACACAGACATGAAAATGAAAATAAAAAAAATAATGGTATGTTAGCATTAAAGTATAATCGTTGGCAAGTGACAAGTACATAATCAATAACACTAGTTTTAGGTTGTGCTGTTAATTTGTTAATAGTTAATTGCAGTGAACTCCGTTGGTAAACTGAGAAAATGTCCCAAGTGTAAAAGTATTATGCATGTTGATCCTTATTGAATCTTCATAACAAATGAAGATAGATCGGAAAATATAGAAGGGTCCCTAAACAGTTAGCAATAAATCGCGCAAGGAAAGGATGCGATCCGATTGGGAGAAAGAGTAAATGAAAATGGAAACCTGAGGGAAGTTGGCGCTCTGAGCCCAAACGCTGCCGTCTTGGCCGATAATAGCAGCGTGAGTGAGGTGGTTACCTTCGATGTTACACATAAGGTGGTCATCGACATATGTTTGCCACGACATGATCGAAACTCACAATTTTCTCAACCACCGTTTTGGCTGCTCCGAATAATGGGTGAGGATTTTCTTTTCTTGGCTGCGTTGATTCCACGAAGCTATATGCCTATATAAACCCCTGTAATGCCGTTGAAATTACCCAAATGCCCTTCCCTTTACATTACCCTATTTTCGCTGTTTCGTGCTGGCAGATAAGAAAAAGGGATAAAATAAAATAAACATGTCTTTTTTATTATTATATAATTTTTTTTTTCTTTTCTGTGAATGAATAAATTATGGGGTTAGCCATTTCAAATGAAAATGAAAAAGGAAAAGAAAAAGGTGTTGTCATCAAGGTTCACCGTCACTTCTAAACTTTTTTCCTTTTCCTTTTTCGTTTCCTTTCTTTTTCACATAGCGACCTGCTAATTCTATTATGTATCCCTATGATTTGTCGGTTTTGAAGCCAAGTCTAAGGCGTAAAACACAGAAACTCCAATAAAAATATATCCATACGTTAAGATTTTCATTTTTATCTGGATTTCAGTTTGAATTTCAACAGTTGTAATTATTTTCACGTAGTCTTTGACTTTGAATGGAAATTTTACACAAAAAGACCCGGCGCCACATTTTAAAAACTTCAAATAATTAATTATTAAACTACATATATAGTTAACCACTGCTCTTTTTTTTCTTTTCTTTTCTTTTTTTGTATAGCAGGAGTAATGAATTCTACAGACTAAAATGCATTGTATTTAAGATACGATAAGACGTGTTTAGATTGTTTCAAAATAAAATGTGATTACATAAATTTTAAAATGTTTTATGATTAATTACTTATTTGTGGAAGTTATTCCTTTTACCTACGAATAAAAGTATTAAAAAAAATTATTTTTTAAAAATATATTTAATTGCCAAAATAATTTAATGAAAAGAACTTCAGCAAAAAAAACTAATTAATATGAGAAATACAAAAAAATTGAGATTTCTATAAATAATTAATTATGAGCAATTAAAGCATTTTAAGAAATAATTAATTCAAAATCTTTTAGATTTATATGTATTTTTTTACGGATATCTATCACAAATCCAGAAAAATGAGGAAACACCGCTTAAAGAAAACTACAAATTAATTTTTTAAGAGATTTTTTTAGTTACATTTAAAAAAAAAACTCTGCGAATTAGTTGAATTTTTTATCTAAAAAATATATATTTTTAACCATTAAAATGAGATTATTTTTTTATTTTATGATGATATTTTACATAATTATTCAATCATAGATCGTCATTGATATAACTTATAAAGTATAAAAATATTAAGAAAAAATACATGTAATATTAATTAATAATGTTTAAAATTTTAATTAATAAAATCATTATAGAAATATAGTAAAAACAAAACTGCATTGCGTGTCATCTAAAATAAGAGCAATTGTATAGAAAAAAAAAAAAAGAGTTCTTCTATATATCTTTAAAGAGAATATAGAATAAAAATAAAAGGGGGAAAATTCTTAACAAAGATTTTAATAGGGTTGTTTGTAACTTTTCACATCCTACCAACTAAGTTCAGCTTAAAGAAATTTTTAACAAATTTAAGTTTAAGAAACTAGGTTTGGTATATTTTTAAAGATTTATTTGAGAAATCCTATTTTAACGACTACAATTTTAACTTTAAACAATTTTGTTAACTAAAGAAAAGAAGTAACAATTTTTTTGCTTAGAAATAAGGTAAAAAAAATAAGTTATTATTAATGCAAATTGTTTGGTCATACTAATTAAGGAATTCATAATATAATAAAAAGATTTGAGTTCTCTCACTTAAGAGATTAATGTTAGAATAATTTGTGCTGGTGATAACATATACTTAATTGAATAGGAATGATTGGTAATGCATGATTCATTAATCTATAAAGTTAAACTTTGACTATCTCATCTCATTAAATTAAACATCAATTTCTCTATACCTAAGTGTTTGATACAATTTCATAACCAATGTCTTTACTTTAATTCTTTAATTTCTTGCATTATTTTATTTTAATTTCAATACTAACTTTCTTATTCTATTTTAAGTATCTTAATTACTCTATTATTTTACAAATCTATGTAAAGGCAATATTCGTACTTACTCTTCATTACTTGTATGAATAGGTACACTTGTGAGATTCTCAACAATCATCCTTTTTCTTTTCTTTTATCTATGTTGATTTTCATTTGACGGTTGAATGAATTTTTGGGTTTGAATTGTATGGTACTTTGATAAAGGAGTAGTGGAAAATGATGTTGACGTCAAAAAAAAGGTGGCAATGGAAGATTAACTATCAATGAAAGCAAGGTGGAAGAATGGGCAGGCACCATAGGATGACAATAATGAGTGGAGGGAAGCAACACGAGAGGATGACAAGCAAATCTAAGGAAAGAGAAAGGAAAATGTAGCGTAAATCAAGAAAGAGATGAAAAAAGAAAAAAAAATCAAAGATTTTACCAGTTAGTTTTAAAAGCATAATATCCAACTAACTACAAACACTTTCTCATAATAAGAAGCATTATTCACTTTACCATCTATCCAAAAACAAAGAGAAAAACAAGTATGAAAGCCCTATTTATTGTAAAATGAAAAAAGTATGAAAGTCCTACAAACAACATACTACATATAATATAATCAATCACTAAAAAAAATTGGATAGTAAAAATTGAATTATTTTAGATTTAATTACCCTTTTAGTCTCTATAATTATATTAACTTTTGAATTTAGTGTCTATAATTTAAAATATCTCATTTTGATTTCTATAATTACAACTTCTTAACGTTTTTTTGTCTCTCTTATTTAAAATTGTTTAACATTATTACATGCACATGCTTTAAAATTATGATAAAATTAAAATTGTCTAAGTTTTTTTCTAAAATTTTTCACTATCAATTTTAATTTTATATAAATTTTAAAAAATATGGATGTAAAGACGTTAAATAATTTTAGATAAAGACCAAAAAGATTAAAAAATTATGATTATAGGAATCAAACTGTGATATTTTAAACTAAGGAGATTAAAATGAAAAGTTATTACAACTATAAGAATAAAAAATGTAATTAACCTATTATTTTATTTTTAAAATTTAATTACAAATTATTATTCTATTATATATATAAAAAATTTGCATACAAAAATTATATCATGTGAAAATGCTATAATTGGTCTATCTCTTAAAATATTTTATTTTAAAATTATTTTTCAAGAATTATAATTCTAACATCATTATAAATTAATCAAAATAAAATTTTTAAATCAATTAATTAATATTTATTAAATATTGATATTAGAAAATTTAAATTGTGTCAATCAAGATAATCTATTATTATCAAATGAATGATATAAAGGTTTTGTTTTTTAGGTCTAATTAGTACTATCAAAATGGACTCTAACTCGTGGGTCAACTTTATCCACCACGAGTTTGGGTCGGGTTAAGTTAAAAAAATAGCATTTTTTAACCTGATATACTTTTAACTCGACCCATTCAAACAAAATCTGTGGTAAATTGGATTGATCCACTTTAATTTGTCATTGTTAATTAAGTAGTCTTTTTTTTGTAGATGAAGATAAAAATGTTAAAAAAGATGAAGTTGTTATAGATTTATTTATGCAAGACTCCAACATTATTGATGGACAACAATAACAATGATCTTATGTGTTGTTTAAGATTTTTATTATTTAAAATTATTTTGTGTTGTAATATGCTTCTAGACTATTTTGTAATTTTATTTTAGACTATTTATTTCTAATAGTTGTATATGTGAAAAAAATGTGAAATACATTTTTTAAAATTGAGTTTTTTAATTTTTAATTTTTTTAATTGAAAGTGGAATAATATGTACAACTCATCAATCCGTAATGAATCAAGTTGAATTAATATTTTTCTGACTCACTGAAAAGTGAGTTGGATTGGATTGACCTATTTAATAGTCAACATGTAATATCGATTGATCCACTTTAACAATATTAGGTCTTATATTACATATCACTACCACATTCATTTTTTTATCACTAGAATAAAAAATAATTTAAGAAACTAATAGTGTAGATATCATTATGCTTACAAAAACATATTGCATATGCGTATTGCACTCAACATTTTGCGTTAATAATTTTTTTAAATGATATGCATGCTAAATAATTCCTATAAATATAAAAAAATTAATAAAACATACAATTAAAGTATAGTTACGAAAGTATATATTATTTGCGCACAAATAATTTAACAAACTAATTAAATGTAGGTGTGTCTAACCATTCAGTTAAATGAAATAATTAATATTAATATATTTATTTGTATACAAACTAATATCATGCATAAAATTTGATAAATGATTTCCAATTTGAAAATTAAAAATTCTTCTAATCGACTAGTTAATTATTTAATATTACGAACATTCTCATTAATACAAATTCATGCGCATGAAAACTTTATATAACATTAACCGTCTTTAGTATGTTTTAAACTTCTTATTTTTTTATTTAATATTTATCTAATAATCATTATATGTGGTTTTAGTTTGCGATGTGTTTGTGCAAAGACTTTCGTATGACATAACATTTTTGTTAATACCTTTTTTCAGTAATATTTGAATAAACATGTACAAAATTTATTACATTTAATACTATACAAATTCAAAACAAATATTGTTGATAAAAAATCATAAAAAATATTAATATTAAATAAATAAATAAATAAATATATAAACAATCACACAGATAAAATACAAACTACATACCTAACCCATAGTCAAAAGACTTTTAATAACATACTATTTAATTAATTATTTTTAATACAATTCATTTGTAAAAATATATTTAGTTGGTCATAAATATTTTTAAAAATATTTATAAAATATTCCTAATAGTTAAAGAATGTGATATTTTTATTTAAAAACTTTAATTATTTATCACACTAAATAGTCCAATAAAATTTTAAAATATATTTTTAAAAATGTAATGAAAGAAGTATTTATTATTATTGAGTAAAATTCTTGTAATAAAGATACTCGCATTTAATGCCCAAATAATTCAAACAAACTTATCTCCCATGATACTCCTTGTAAACTACACGTATTAAAAAAATGCTGTTGTAAACTGAATGTTCGAAACCTAGTTGGATATTTGAGGCGATTTATAAGCGGCTAAGGAAGATAACGAGTTGGTTACTTCTTGGAAAAACTAAAGCAAAATATCAAAGTTTGTCGAGCTCCCTTATCTCACTCAAACTTATGTTCTCAACGTAAAATAATAATTTTGACAATTTTTAATACTCACACATCACATTATAATTTGTACAATTTTTATAATTAAAATATAGTTGATCCTACCACACTTTTTTGCACATCAATGCTCTAATAATTATGCCATCTATTATAAATACGATCCAAAAAATATATGCTACAATTTTTTGTTATAATTTTCTTTCCCTTTTATTTCATACCCATGTTATTTTACCACCAACTTAAGCATTAAGAAAAGAAACATATTTTAAGAGTTGAATGAGAATTTAGAAGGCATATGAGAAAAAAAATGAAAGGGATCCGCAACTTAAATTTCCAAACAACAAATAATTGCTTAATTCTCACATGGTTATTGTCTGCAACAACTCCCAATTTAGGGTTGATATATGGTAGATACAAGTCAAAAATATGAAAATAACGAAGTATGGTATCCAAGAAACAAAAATGTTCCAAACTTGATATATATGTCTAGCTTTGTCTAGAGACCTTGATCAATAAGGTAATCTCCCAACCTCTCAACAACCATGTTGCATTGTCCAGGAGTCACAGGTTCCTCATAGGCACCAAAAACTAAAGCTTGACCAGTTTTCTTTATGGTGATGCCTCCAGATCCCTACCAAAACAAAATAGATATGTTAGTTCCCTTAAACTTCAAAATTAAGCCAAACTAAAGCATAGAAAATTATACTCATCCAAATCAATTGCAAGTGTAAACCACGTTAGTTAAATGTCTAGGAAAAAACAAATTACCTCAGGTTTTGACAACAATGTAAATGAGGAAAAGAAAACAAACACATATATCAATCCATTTTCACATCATTGGAAAAGGAAAAAACAAAGCAATTACATTTGTGAAATGGAGATGTCAAAAGAAATTTTTTTACATAAATTCATTGGTTTATAGGAATAAGTAACAACAAAAACTGTAACATAATTATATAAATAAAATTTAAGTCCTCGAAAGTGAGCAAGTGAGTAAAGTAAGAAAGTCAGGATGTATCCTTTTTTATATTATAATGGGCTTATTTTACAAGGTATTTTGTTTTGAATTTGAATACACTTTACATTCTTACTTTGCCCATCTTCAATAGTGGCACATCTATATATATAAATTATATTTAGAATGTTTAATACATAAAACTATTCTTCGAATATAAAGTAAAGAAAAAAGCACATTAAGTTTTGTGCACATAGAAGTTCAATCACCAAGAAAATGTACAACCATTAAAATGTTTATAAAAACTTACACCGATGATACAAAATTATAACAATTGTAAAATGGCATGACATGATACCTTTTTTCCACGAATGACAGCTCCTGACTCTCCTTGGATGACCATGTATTTGGTCCCCGCAAGGTGCAAACCTGTAGGAGCAAGATGACCAGGTTCGTCGAAATCTTTCATGATATCAGTGATCTCTTGAGATTTAATCTACAGAGGAAGGAATGGATTAGAATGTTGTCACATGATATATATATAAAAATAATAACATTTCATTGACTTCATTTTTCTTTTTACCTCCCATTACACATTATATAGCATGTCAAATTATATGATAGGGAAAAGGGAGAAGAAAACAAAAGGGTATTTTATAGTGGGTATAAAAAAAATGTAAAAAATACCACTCACCAAGTAAAAAGAAAAATGACAAGTAGAATAGTTTTTAATACATTTTCTTTAACACATAGTTGAAATTTATTAAAACTTGAAAAATTATGAAGAACATTTATTTATAGTGTGTTTGGAACTCTATAACGTCAAGTAATATTCACATTCACTTTTCATGTTAAAGGCAAAAACTATCCCAATAGCTTTAAATTTTCACATTTTTAATACAATTTTTGAACCTTGATTGTGAAACTAAATACACATGATAAATAGGAAGTGAAAATTATGTAACTTTAGGAGCGTAAATAAATTTTAACTAATTGCAATGCAATAAATGATGCATATAGGAAAATGTATGTATGGATCCTGATAAAATAAGGAAATGAAATGAAAGAGTATTACCTGAGGAAAAGAAGAGCTTTGAGCCCAAACAGAACCATCATGGCCGATGATGGCAGCGGCGGAGAGGTGGTGTCCTGTGCCATCAATATCACACATCAAATGATCATCAACGTAAGTTTGCCACGACATTTTGTTCTTTGTTTCTTCCTCTGTTGCTTGTAATTGTGTTGTTATGTATTTGTATTTGTTAACTTTAAATTTAGTTTTAAATAAGGGTTGGAATGTGGGTGAAGGGTGATGCTCGCTCTACCATTTCTTTACCTCCACTCAATTCTTGCCACTCATTCACCTTCTCCTTCATTCTTGGATCTAACTCTTTCTATTTTTCTATTCTTGTTCCTTTATGTCCAAAAATAGATTAGAGATAGTTAATTCATCAACATAATCATTATTATTACCTCTAATAAAATATTAATTAAAGCAAATAAATTTATTCATAAATAAATAAAGATTCAAATTCTACAAAGTTTATGTTATGCCATGCTAAACAAATATAAAACATATATGTAAAAAAATTTCAAGTAGTATTAAATATCAAGTATTTTAAATATTGCAATGTTTTTATATGTTTAGAATTTCAATTTTATTTTTTGTGTATATATAAGTAAGGATCTTAAACCTCAAAAAGAAAGCTAACACATGCAATCCATGCCCATAAATTTGTTGCTAGGGCAAGAAAGAGGAGTTTTTATTTTAGTTTGTGGAGAGAAGAGTGGAAATAAGTCCAATGATTACTTCGATGATAAAATTAAAGTAAAAAAGAAGGATAAAATTTGTAATAAGTGTAAAACTTGATATGTTAATTGATTTTATCTTATAATTTAACAAAAGAATATTTCTTTGTATGTTTGCAAGTAAAATGAGGTGAATTATTGACACCTCAATATGCCTATTCACATTTTTACTTTCTTTTTAATTTCATTTTAATTTCCAAATTTATCTTTATTTTTTCTTTTAAATAAAAATTAAATTCGTTAAGTCATTATATATCTTATGTAAATATTATAAAAATAAAATGA
>JAMLFT010009541.1:0-12625 GCA_026544285.1 Pachyrhizus erosus | reverse complement strand
AAAATTTTAATAATAAAATAAAATCATTAAGGTGACCAAAATATACACAAACTAAAAATAAAATAAAATATACATTTTAATAAATTATTTTAATGAAATATATTAAAATAGATTATGTTAAAATATATTAATAGCTAACATTTAATTTAACCATTTATTCAAAAACATATAAAGTCAAAACATAAATATTAGAATACCCTATCCAACTTTTCATTAATTTTTTAATATTTTTAATTAAATATATATAAAATTTGATAATTATTCAGTTGTTAAAAATATTATTAGTACAGCATTTTTCAATTAAAAAGAATATATTTTATTTTCTAAAATCATATTATAAAATTATTTTAAATGTTAAAATAAACAAATCCTTTGTTTAAAAATTAACTTTTGTATTTATTCTCTGTAAAATGGTGATTAAATGAATGATATGTCATACTACTGTGAGTGATGGAAAATTAGGAAGTAATAACGATGGTGTAGTTAATATTGATATTCTAGATAGTTTGTTGGTTATACATATTTACCCTAATTTATGGAACAATCTTAAAATTGCTGACTACTTCAAGGATAGAATAATATTGGTTTCTACATTAAAAATAGTAAACTCAATTAATGGATTTGTAATGTCATTATTTCCGTAAGAGAATTTGTATTTCAAATATGATTCAATATTGAAAATTGGTATTCCACCATATGGTTAACCATTGATTATCGATAGTTTTTGAAAAAAGGCGTACGTGTGATGATTATCAGGAATTTGAATATTTTTGTTGGTCATTGCAATAGAATAAGACTGATTGTTGAAGAGTTGAGTATTATGAATTATTGAGATTCAGGTATATATTATGAATTATATTGAGATTCAGGTATATATGATGAATTATATTGAGATTCAGGTATATATTATGAATTATATTGAGATTCAGGTATATATTATGAATTATATTGAGATTCAGGTATATATTATGAATTTAATATACTCTAATCATGAGTCTGATAAAATTTTAAAGAAGTCAATTTTTGTGTGTGTCATGCTATAGCTATAAATAAAATTCAAGAATAAGTTTTATCTCATGTTAGACTTCTTTTTTTTTTTTTTGTGTCAAAACTAGTTTTTTTTTCACAATAAATTTGGCTGAAAAATCATAATTTATAATAAAAATAAATTTATTTGACAAAAAATTGTATATGAAGAAGTTTTCTAAAAACTGTAATATAATATACTTTATACACTTTTTTTTCAATTTTTGGATTTTTTATCTTATTTAAGATTTTTTTTTGTACTATTACATATTATTTTTAAATTATTATAAATAAAATTAAAATTAAACGCATACCGTGCATACCATAGGTGGAAAAGTAGCTTCTTTATAATTGAAGGGATTCTTTATCTTTCAATTTCAAATGAAAAAGTAAACGACAATACGAGTAGTCAAGGAAAAATTTAATTTGATAGTGGGGACCTTACCCCTCCCTCAACTTTTTGTCTTTTAAATTTAAAAAATATAAATACGTATAATATTTTAATGTTAATATAATTATTTTTAAATTAGACTTAGTTATGAAAATAATGATATTTAACTATTATTTATATCTTATATTTTTATTGTATATTTTATTTTCTTGTTATAATATTTATTGTGAAGAAAATGATATTTTTTTCCTTCTTTTCATAGTTTTTATTATAAAAACAATTGCATTCTCTTCCATTTATTATTCATTTTTGTTATTTTCAATGTTATAGATTATTATATTCACAAATAAATGATTTTGATGAATTTTTCTTTTATATTGATTTAATTAACTTTTATTTTATATTGATTTGATTATAATTGATTTTATAATTAAAAAATATTTATCATTAAAATTTGCTAATAGAACAAACTTGTAAGTTACATACCCTATTAAAAAATTGGCAACTTAATATTTGAAATACACTATCAAATATTTCTTCTTCCTATCACAATTGTTTGTATATTTTCTAATTCGTATATGTGTAAATGTGTGTTTTTTCTTTCTTTCTTTCTTTCCTTGTGTTGTTCTTACCATTACTTGTATGGTTCTAGAATGTTTTGGTATGGATCCAAGAATTTACTTTCATAGTAATACCACAACTTCAATAGGATTTTAGAACATACTTAACATGATATTTTTTATAAAAGAATTATGGTTAACATATATATTAATTTTATTATAAATTGATGAAAATTATTGGGGACAAGTGAAAGTAATGATTGATATTTATTAGGATTCTCCACAGGTGAAACACGGATTATGCTCTTACGGTATTCATAATATAGGTTTTTTTGGTGGAATTCCACAATCTTTACTTTAGTTACGAACCCCTTTAGCTTAGGGAAGTGTTTCCCTTTTATAGGTTTGAATAGGTTTAGTTTTCACCTTGGGTTTGGTTCGGCACCCAAGTGCTTTGTTGCTATATTTTCATCATTTAATAAATTTCTTAGTTGTATTGCAAATAATAGGTAGCGGTTGAGGTGCTAACATAATTGAAATCCCTTCCATTATTGTAATGCCTTAGCATGTTTTTCTTTTTTTAAAAAAAAAAATTATTAACATTTGTAATCTTAAATTTATGAAAAAAGAAATGTATAGTTTGTCTTATATGTATATATAGATTTTCAAATTTTTATGCTCTTGAATTATGTTAAAAAGCACATTACTAATATTTTATATAGAATTGAATAATTATATATTTATTAGAATAAATTTAAATTTAGAATTAACTTGATAAAGGATTATTGAGTGATGATAGAATATCAAGAAGAAAGACTTTGAAGAAAATTTGGGTCCAAACCCATTGGGTTTTCTACTAGGCTTATTTTGGACCAAAGTCCTCGTATATGTACATAGAGTGGTTGAACCTTAAGGTTTGACTCTTTAGAATAAGTATTTTGGATCTTATATTTTGACCAAGTAGCATAAGACTTTTGTTGGATTCTGTATTTTAGGCCCATGTAACATAGTAAAATTGGGCCTTGTATGTATTTTTCTTTGGGCTTTTGTCCACGTGGCACCACTTAGCTTGCTTAGGAAGCTATAAATGACTCAAAAGTCAAATGTAAAGTCAACTCAACTCATAAATAAAATTTTGAAATTCTTCTCATTGAGAGAGCAATAGTTTTTCTCTCTACACTCTAGAAAGTGCTTTTCTTTATTCCTTATCAAGGTATTTTCCTTATGGTAGAGCTTCATCAATTCTTATCTTAGAGTTAACTTCAAGTGGTGAAATTCATTTCTAGTCTCAATCCACTTCTTGAAGGAACGGAAGCATGGTGAATTGATAGATCTAAAAAGTTCAAGCAAATTCTCCAAGATCTTGCATCATACCTCATTTAACATTTCCTGTTGGGTATGTCCCTATCAATGGTATGTATTTCTTGAAACAAAAGTCACCAATTATAAGATGACAAACGAGCAAAATAAAAGCATTTTCATTATACCAACATGTCGTTGGTCTAAGTGATATTAGATTCAAATCTCTTAAGCAAAGTTTTGGGTTTGAGCATTGTAAATGAAAAATACATGGTTGAGAGAACAAACCCCAATAATGGTGATCAACTAGATTCCTCGACAAAGATTAATCATTAGTAAATGTAATAGATATTTCACATCAATATTACAATGAAAAAAAATACTTTCATCATTCTTTTTCTCTAAAAAAGAAATACTTTTGGTTATTACATGCTATAAGAGCAAGATAAAAAATGAAAAAAAAAATGATAGTATATTTTGAAAAATGAAAATGCTTTATTGATGATTTTAGTATCTAGATTTTTTTTTCTTCTTTGTATGATTAAATGAAATTATAATTGAACAATTAACTTTATTATCAAATATGAAATACCAAAGTACAATGAAAATATTGTTTGAAAAGAATTTTTAATAGTTTATATTATATATATACATATTATTTTAATTAATTTAGATAAGATAATGTGTATTTATATTTTAATTACTTGTACATATAAATTTAATTATTTAAAATTCTAGTATTAATAGTTATTAGTTGCAAATCAAAATAAGATTGCAAACCTTGTTTGGAATAACATGCCTATTACAAATAACTAAACAAGATGAAGGCTAGATTGGAAGACCTAAGCCATGGGAAATAAATTTAGGACCTTCAGATTAGCTTTATTTTATATCAAACGTAGAACTTTTTTCTCTCTCTTTTTTGTTTATTTTTTCAATTTTCAAATCAAAGCTTAGGCGATAAGCTAGGGTGCACAACAGTGCCTCATTGGACACAAAACGATAGGTGTATTAGTTCATACAAGTAATAAAAAGTAAATAAAATATCGTCCATAAGGATTTTTGCAACAATTAGGTTACTACAAGAATTGAAATAGACTATGAAGATTGATATTGGAATTAAAATAAGATAGTAGACGTCAAAAAATTGATTTTGTACTTTTATCAAACACAAAATGCGTAAAACGAGTTGTCATGAATGGGAGAGATTGTCGTGATTTAACCTCATCAAATCATCTTACCATACAATTACTAACAATATTATTCAATTAAGATCTTGTTGTCACCAACCTACAAGTTATTTTAACCTTAATTCTTTAAGTAAAGAACTTAAGTCCTTTATTTTCATTATTAATTCCTTGATTTGTGTAGCCAAGTTACCAACATTAAAATCAAGGGTTTAAATAGTGACCAATCCTTTTTACCTTATCTCACAACATAAAAATTATTGGTTTTCCTTTTTTAGTTTATAAGTTAATTGAATTTTCCAATTACAATCAAATATATAAAATCATATCATAAGTTGATCAAGCCAAAAGCAATCATTAAGAGTAAAAAAGGAACAATAATAATTTTTTATTGAATAATAAAAATGTAACTACATGAAAAGTAGATTCAATTACATTACATCCTAATGAAGGATGGAAATTAACTACTAATTGCTATAAGGGAAAGGAACTTTTGATAAAAAGATAGTTGGAGAAGAATTCATAAGCATGAAAATTGCCACTAACTCTCTTTTACCTATGTTTTTAGTTCACAAGGCTAGAATTTTGTTCTTTGTATTTTAAGGTAGCTTTTATATCAAATAAACCTTCAATGTGGGCTTCCTTCAAATAGACTCGCTTAAGCTAGCATTAATGAGTTCACTTAAGTGAACATATAACAATTCTCGCTCAACGATAGGGCCACACTTAAACAAGTTAAATTGATCTCCCTTAATTGAGGTTAGAGACCACTTGCATCCATCTTTAATACCTCATTTAAGTGGGCTAGATAGGTCTTACTTAAGCAAGGTTAGAGGATTTATTTATTCTCTTACTAGCCTTGCTTATGCAGGGCAAATAGGCTTTGCTCAAACAAGGTCAAAGAGCATCTAATCTTCACTTTTCTTCACTTATTTTGTTGACAATGCCTTTTATTTCTCCTCCAATTATGCTCTTCAAAAAATTTCTTCAAAACCAGCAAAACCAACAAAGATTAAATGCAAAATGGAAATAAAATTAAACTTCAATCCAAATTAATTAATTTATTAAAAATTACTTAAAATAAGTACAAGCAAGGTCCAAAAGCATAAGAGATATCAAATAATTGCATCTAAATATTGCAAAATTGTAGGTATAGGTGGTAATTATCACTCGTCTACTATGATTTTTTTTTTTCATTTTTGACTATTTTGATTTTGCACGGGTTCAAGCTATGGTGGAGGATGGCAAAAAATTGCATCAAAAAATGGTTCAGAACATAATGCCATCATTAACTACGACAATCCTGGTTTTGTTAGATGATTTAGTTTTTCTATCTTATATTTGCTATTATTTTCTCTAGAACTATTGTGTACTCAGTTATGATCTGCATGAATAGAATAATTTTGGATCGTTGGATAAATAGATTCTTGAAAAGGGAGTTCATTTTAGTAAAATGATGATGATCTCAAGTAAATGATTTGTTCATTACGAAAGTAGTGAATTCTTAAAAAACATATAATAATGAAACAAAATAATAATAATAATAATAATAATAATAATAATAATAATAATAATAATAATAATAATAATAATAATAACAAGAATTAGAGTAAGTGAATAAAATGATCATAAATGTGATAGAAGACAAATAGTATGTATTCAATGGCATAGAAGATTACAACTTGGATAAAATTCATAAAACCGAGAGTAGTGAGGAAATTCATAAGACTTTTGACAATGATAAATTACGAATGGTATTCGTAATGAGGTTAACAAAAATTGATGTGAATTGTAATATTTTATATTATTAAATTGGTGAGGATGAACATAATAAGAATAATCTTTTCTAGTGGTTTGTACGTAAATAATCAAAACAATGATGTTCAAGATTGAATAAGATATAATATAAATACATTAGCCCTTCAAGGTGAAATGTCATTTGGACGAAGAAGATTCATGGTGACACTTTGGAATGTGTTATTGATGATGAAACCATCATTATTCTTGATGTCAAATTATAAAACACTTAGGGTGAAAATAAGATGTATCTTCTATTGTATGCTAATGAGTATATGTGTGTATGGATGGTCATCGTTGTATACCAAAAGCATGGAAGGTCACAAGAACTCGTATTTAATAATATTAAAGAAAGGTTGAGTTAACAAGATAGTCCTCAAAGCCTGTATGCATGACATGATAAACTGATACCTAATAGATTATTTAATTGTGAGTTAATGGACTTTAGGGATGTGACACTGAGTTGTGAGATGTTTTGCATAAAGCCTTCTTGCAAGGAGTTTCGCATAAAACTGAGTTGACAATCTCAATCAAAGAGAGATAGTTTTGATCGGTGGAGAATCTTACCTATATACTAAGGTGAAGGCGAACTCCCAATAAGTCTTCCAACTTAAAATAAAGTAAGTACATTGAGTTTTAGGGGTTTTAGTGATAATGGATTTGTATGATATAAAATTGAATTAACTACCTAATTTGGGATGAGTGGTATTCAAAAGAAAATAATTTATAAAATTTTGTGTTGTGTTTATTGTATGTTGTGTGAGGTGGATGAGTCCCTCATACATTATTTTATTTGTTTAAGACGGAGATGTTGTGTTAAATTACAACATAGACTTTGAGTGACTCTCTATAGCGGGAGTGAGATGATGATTACTTTGAAAAAAATCATTTCATAGGTAGGATTAGGATATATATAATACCTACATGGATAAAGTTTAGAGATTTGCTTACTTTTGATCTGAATGCATGGTTCATCTAGTCAAACGCCACCATCTTTCCATGCAAATTAGCTTAGGCCAAACACATATTTCTCCTATTTTCCTTCACCTTCTAGAGTTGCATTATTTGATCGCGAAAGGGTTGTTGGATCAACTTATCCTTTTTCTAGTCATCGATCTTTTCCCTCTTATCTAATAATGTCCACTTATCATTTTCTAGGACCAAAGCTAGATTGATGGCTCCTTATGAGAAGGATTTGATTGATAATGATATTGAGATGATAGGGAGCTAGAGACAGGGATTACGAAGGATTTAGGTTTGAATATGTAGGTATTTGATTGACATCAAATGATTTTGATGAGAAGGATTTTAAAGACTTTCTTGAGGAAGATTTGTAGGAGGATACTTCTCAAGATCTCTTTAGGTGTCTTGACTGTTTGATTTTGGTGAGGCAAGTAGATGATAGAGACATCATTTTAACTACTTGAAATTATTATTTTGAATTATATATTTTTATTAGACCTAGTAATTAGACATGTATTTAGTTTTTATCATTTTTTACAAATTGTTTACATTTGAAAGTGTAACAAACTCTTGTAAATAATTAACCCTCTAGAGACGTGTGAAATATTTTTATTATAGTATATATATATATATATTAGTGTTCAATATTAATTAATGATATAATGATCACGAATGGTTTATGAGACATGTTTTCAATTATCAAAATATATTTTTTATTATATTATAAATTATTACCAAATTGTTTTGAAAACATTACAAAAATTTCATAAAAGAAGAATTACGTGATTTTCAATTTAATATGAAACTGTAGTTTAATTACTATTTACTATATTGTTTTAAAAAATATCACTATCATTCCTCAAACAAATACAAGATGACGAATATAGCATGAAAGCATTACGACCTAGCTTCAATAAAAACGGAACACCGTCCAAAATTTGAGGACACTACAAAAAGGCTAGACCAAAACTTTTCTACTTTTTTGTCATAATGTGCATCCTTTGCTGAAATACGATAAAAGATGATGAACAATACGGTATATTCTTTCCACCCTACTCTAGCACCATGATGAAAGGCTGGTTTGTGAAATTTGAGGGTAACATGTAGTGAGTGCAACCAAGTATAATCCATTTGAACAAAATGTGGCACAAAAGCAGTGTTAAAACTTGTCATGAAAAAACTGACATCAAAGACATAATGTGAAGTGAAGCTGGCTTGGCTTAGACTTTATAAGCAATTGGACAATGAAGGGTTATTTATTTATTTTTTAATGATGTTGGTTTGGTCTTGGAAAGAAAATTACAAAGAAAAATAGAAAAGGGTTCAACACTCAACCTTTGGTAGCCTTCTTCTCTTCAGACTCAAGAAGCTCTTCCAACACCTTATCATCCAAATACTCAAACTCAAAAACCTGCCTTTGTTGTCCAACATTGGCATGAGTATTGAAGGAGGAGGAGGATGGTGATGCTAAATTTGAAGGATAGTCCCTGACATGGGAACAGTACTCATTAGGAAAATTCAAAATTGCAACATGACCCCTCATGCTAAAGGCAGCATGATCATATGCTCTAGCTGCCTCTTCAGCTGTCCCAAAGGTCCCTAACCACAACCGTGACCCTTGCTTAGAGGGGTCTCTGATCTCCGCCGCATACTTGCCCCACGGCCGCCTCCGGACGCCACGGTACCGAACTTCATTCCTTCTATTCTCCTTCAACTTGTGCTTTTCCTTTTTGGTCTCCATGGAAGATGCTTGGCATGGGCTAATCATCAATGTTATTTTTGGGGTCTTTTTTATACTATTTAATTTGGATACCTTTGTGTGATCGTCTAGATATAATTACTTGGTGAAAAATGTGACAAGGAAATGGCTTGTCGAGCATCTTATCAATGAAAGTACGTACTATATCTCTTTTTTTTCCTCTGACAAATATATTGACCTTCAGATGTAATTCTATTCTAGATTAACTGTTCGAGATCTAGTCATAGGTATGGCTTCTTGTACCCCACTAAAAGCATGTTATGTGGAAATTAAATTTAAGATAAATAGAAAAATCATTAGGTAATTTAAGATTATTAATACAATTCGATTAATCTTTAGACGTAATCGAGTATTATCAATTCCTTCTTGTAAACTAAAAATTGAAATACTTGTCACATAGATATTAACAGAGACTAAGTACATGGAGTGGCATGAAATTACCAAATAGTTTCTCCAAACAAATTGTTTATGTGGCCAACTGAAGTATAACTATATTATTTACATAAATAAGGTAAATAAAAATTATTAATAATTATCATATTATCCTTGTATTTCAAATAGTTTTAAATAACTGCATACAAAATATTTAATTATGTGTTATTTATTACAGTAGTTGGCTTAATTAACATGTGTTAACAAATTCTACACATGCACGTCTCTTTCCGTATATTGACAAAGATTTGTGTCCCTCATATAGAAATGCATATCAATTATTCAGGTTACAGTGTGGAAATGGATTAGACTATAGGTCTCTGCTTTCTCATGATTCGGAACAAATAATGTGGACATGGGGAAATATTTCTCCCCAATTGTTTTTTTTTTAATTCAATATTGGGTGAGTTGGGTTCCGAGACTGGTTAAGATTAGAAAAGATTTCTAAGTTGAATGAATTCTTACAAAGATATTTATAGATACTCTCCAACAAGGTTCTAAGTTAATAACAAGACTCAAATTTTATGAGATATATGTTCAATTTTTACCAACTGGATGAACCTCTATTTATATTTATCGTCAATTTATAATTAAATGTAGAGAGATAGAGTGATGACATATTAAATGAAGATATGAGAAGTGATAAAAAAAACTACATCAAATAGATAAAGACTTCTTCATAGAGAGAGATTTCTACTACCATTAAAGTTAGAATCTTTTAAACAAGTCTTGTGAATAAAAGGAAGTGAATACACTAAAGAAATCTTTTAAATAATTTTGATTTAATCAATCTTAAAAATTAGTTCATAATTAAATTTTATAATTTTTCTTAACATTACCTTTAATTGATGTGAGATTTAATTTTTTTTTAATATATTTTGTTTTTGAGCGACCTTTTTAAATGATCCAATACACTTTTGTTTTTTGAGTGGCCTTTTTAATAGTGTTAGATTGAATTTGATATAGTCATAAAATAGATATTGAAGTCTAATTTAAGTTTAAAAGTAATTAATATTAAGAATCGTCTCTTATATATTATATTTTAGCATTATCTCTTATTAATATGAAATTTGAATTTTTTTTAATAATTTTTACATATAAATTTGTACTTTATTGATTTTTTATGTTCTATATCTTTTCTAACTTTTTAAATGACTTATAATTTAATATGAATATAAAGGTGTTTCGGGGATTAAACATCGATGATTAATATCTATTAATCCAAATAAAAGGAATTTGAGTCTTAAATGTGATTTCGAATGTAAAGTTTATAAATGAAAGAATACTACTGAAAAAAGTTTTCATTTTAATATCCAACAATATTCATTAAATATAAAATGAATCTTATTATTTGAATATTAAAAGTATAACTTTTACCTTTTAATATACGCACATCTTAAAACTATTTCCCGTATTCTTAAAAAAAATAAAAATACTACTTCGCAAATATTAAAGTAAGAATAAATGTCTCAAAATATTGCTACATAATACTACCCCAATACTAAACTTATTTGAAAAGGGTTAAGGAATTTAATTTTTTAATTAAATAGAGTGAGGGAGTTGTTATAAAATTGTTATTTGATTCTTATATATATAAAAAAATATCTTCAGTCGTTTGAATCGGTGTACGATGACTATTCAAACTTCAGGGGACACCGCAATTGACGTACGCCAGTTGTATGACTGAAAACTCGACACTGGTTTTATTCTGTTCTCTTTCGTGACACGCTGCTCAAACGTTCGTGCACATGTTAATCAAGAAATTCATTTCCTGATCTGGACCCATAGTAATTATTATTATTATTATAATTTTGACTTGATCCATTGTGCTTATTATTGTTGGGGACTCTGAAACATTTATCTGTAGCAATAGCTCATCATACAACGTGTGAACCTCTCTACTCGTTAAGGTATAGATAAATATTCTATATTAGTGTTCAGATATGCTAAGACTAGAGATATTATTGTAATGTGAGGTCAAGATAATTACTTGAATTCGTGCTTAGCAAACATTTTTTTATAGTATAAGTAAAGATCTTGGAAAGGTGTTGGCGCTTAAAGATGCTAAGGTCACACTTAAACTAGATTGGTGCTCAACAATGTTAAGATTAGAGGAAACCTCTGCTCAAAGGTATGCAATGTGAGGTGCATGTAGTGGCATGACACCTGTATAGGAAGTCACAACATGGTAAACTAAGGAAAACATGGCAAGAGCTTACTATCGAAAGTCTTAGGGATAGATAATGAGTGATGAAGTACCTTATGAGTTAGTGTGAGCATACATTTTAAGATAAGAACTGTGAATGTTTTGAGTTGAAAAGAAATGAGATCTTCTAAGAAAAATGAAGACTTGTAACATGTTGTAGAGATGTGTGTACTTCTACTTACTTCCCAAATAGGGAGCATAGTTAAATAAGTATAAGACCCTCATAGTGTCTTGTAAATTGTATGATTAATAACAAGATGTCATACCATCAATGTGTAGATAAGTATGAAATCAATATTTCTCACCCCCTTTGTTTTTCTTTTCTTTATATGTACATGAACAAAGTCAAGAAAAACCTCTGAAATTTTTTTCATATTGGACCTTGGATATATTGTAGTTCTGAATCAAATTTCTTTAGAAAGAAAATCTTTTGTCTCATGGTAGCATGCTTCAATTCCTTTACGAAACTTTTGTTATTCAGTTAGCCATACACTTTACATGTTTCTAGTGATTCACATGGCATGGATACATACATAAAGATGACAATCAAGTTTAGTGGCAAATCTCTTGTTGTTACGAATATTTAGAAGATTATGAGAAATAGAAAAACAAAATATGAGACTTGAACACCAATTCTATGTACATATGTGGTAGATTCAAACAACTTTTTAAGAAAATTCTTACTCTTTTGAGTAAAATATTCAAGTATTTAAACATCATATAATGTTTTATGAAAGGAATTATGAATTAATGTATATAAATAGATCTAAAAGAGAATCTAAAAATATTTTGTTTTCCTCTTACCATAAAGTTCTATATGTTTTCATTTATGAGCATAATTAGTAGTATAGGAAAAATCTATTTCCTTTTTACAAAAATGGGACATTTCATTAATTGGAATTTTCAAAGATATTTTGGGAAAATTTGCAAAAATTGTTATTTCAACCTTGTAGCTTAGAATCTCACTTTGAAGATTTCTTAGGAATTGAAATATTGGCTATTTCT
>JAMLFT010009540.1:0-12625 GCA_026544285.1 Pachyrhizus erosus | reverse complement strand
ATAGATTTAGAAATTTAAAATACTAATTTAAAAAATATAAAAAGAAAATAAAAGAAATTGGAAAAAGGAAGAAAATTTGGAAGAGACTAGCTGGGATTTGAATCCCCTACCCTCGAAGAGAAGAAGAAGGCGCTAGGTCCATTCACATTTAAAATAACAACAATGACAAAAGTTAAACATTGTGTTTTGAAGAAAAATTAGAAAAACTAAAAAAATGTGGGAGGCGAATTCGAACCTAGACACAAAAGGAAAGAAGAGTTTAGTGAAGAGAGGATTTTCATTAGACCGCTAAGTCCATCACTGTGATTTTAAGAAAAACAAATGTACATAAGCTATGCTCAAAATTCCTTAGTCGTCATTGAAGCAATTGATGAAGCTCTTCTCCTTGAGCCTCCCTCGTTTTGCCACCGCCACAATTGCCTTGCACCATATTCTTGCAACTGTTAGCCTTTGTCCATGCTTTGCCATTAAAATAAACAGGGAAAGGAGGCACAAGAGTATTATTTAAAGGGAGCCAACCACAGGAGAAAAATGTGAAAACGAAGAAGAAAATTCGCAAATTCACCTACAAAAGCACCCTGATCAACTTGTTTCATTTACAGACTAATTCAAAATTGGTCTAGCCTTCTTTTCCTTCAAAATCAACAGAAAACAAAGGTAGGAAACGCCAAAACGAACCTTTGCCAAAAAAGCTTTAACCAGGTAGGAGGGGTCTCTATTCTTTGGTAATTCATTTTTGAGATTGCTAATTTGATGTTAAACATATGGATTAATGAAAATAGTAAGGATTAGTTAGATTTCAAATTTTGATTTCTCCTTTCGACAACAATGGCTTCTAATTTGTGATTCCAGAAATTTTGCATTTTGAATCCATATTGAGTTTGATTCGATGTAGGAATTTTAATCAATTACAAGTTGAATTGCATTATTGGTGATGACACTTATGTATATGCTGAGATTGAAGTTTGAAATTTTTCTTAAGAATATTTATCACTTGGCTGACAAACCAAGACTAGGACAAGGAAGTGATATTGGTAGAGATGAGCATATCAAAATCAGGGGAAAAGAAAAGGGGTGGGGGAAAGAGAAGGGTAAGTAATAGTTAGAGAGAAGGAGAAACAGAGAAGAGAGAGAGAGGGAAAAAGAGAGAGAAGAGAAAGAGAGAAGAAAGACGAAAAGGAGAGAGAAAGTAGAGAGAGAAAGAGAAAGAAGAGAAAGAGAGAGAGGGAGGAGAGAGAGAGAAAGAAAAAGGAGAGAGATAGCAAAGGGAGAAAGAAAGAAAAAGTAGGAAAGAGGAGAGAGAAAGTAGAGAGAAAGAAAGAAAGAGAAAGAGAGAAGAGAGAGAAAGTAAAGGAAAGTAGAAAGAGAAAGAAAGAAAAAGAAGGAAAAAGGAGAGAGAAACATGGAGAAAATAGAGAGAAAAAATAAAAGAAACCTAGAAAATAGAGAGAGGAAGTAGAAAGAAGAAATGAATGAAATAAGAAAAAAAAATAGGAGAAAGGATCAAACAAAGAAAATAAAATAAAATATATAGCAAATAAAATTTGATTAAATGAAATTCTATTTATTTTCTAATTGAGTAAATCCTACAATTTCTGCAATATGGATATTATTGTATAATAAGATAGAAAATGTTTGCCAATTTTTATTTGTAATATTGCCAATTTTTATAATTTATGATAATATTATATGTGATGATTTCCTCTATTGACAATAGAGGAATTGTAAAATATAAACTAGTTAACTATCTTGAGTAGACAGTACTTTGACACAAAATCTTAAGATAAAAGATAAGATATATAATTGTGAAAGTTTGAGCGATTGTAACAAAATAATTCGGACAGAGGCTGGTAAATTGATATTAAAGGAAGTCATCAAAGAAATATCACTTTGAGATCGAAGCAAGTACCAATAGAAGTCAATGGATGGAAGTGGGAAAATGAGGATGATTTAAAAACATATAAGTGGGAATTAAGAATGAAGATTGCATAGGTTGACCACAAAAGGTACTTAAGGAATGTACGCAGGCTTAGGTAAGTCCTTAGGGGTAGATACGATGCCAAGTTGTGAGCTACTCGGAGATAGAGGGTGTCACAGAACTGGCTTAGCGTTCCCGACTAAGTGGAGCATTACCAAGATTCGATTGAGAATATCCTAGACCAAGTGTCAAGCAGGATATGTACTCCCGATCGTCAACCCTAAATGCAGACTTGGATTTTATTGACATGCTCATGTAAGTCCTCCCAAAGTTAGGAAAATTGGAGGCTATGAAAGACCCTAAACGGTTAGAAATACTATTTAGGCATGGATGGTGAGATGAGAGTACGCGATAGATTAAGAAAATTTTGCATGTGTATGTAAGGATAAAATACTCACTCCTATAATCCCTTCTTTTTAGATGGTCAACAATTTCTGTTCACTTTTTCGTCTAACCATCATTTCTCTAGAGGGAAGTTAGACACATTTGATCCCCTTTTTAAGAATGATACTTTTACAGGATATGTGAGGTTTGTCTTTCTATATTCGAAAATAATACCACACAGGCAAGTTTCCCATATTGACCTTCTAATCATAATGACACAAACCCTACCTCCTCGTTACATGGAAATCTCACCAGATGTTCCAACTGCATCATGACGCTGTCAGCCTTTCGCAAATCCCAACCGATCAACTGACCCCGCTGCCAACGAAGTTTACAACTCAAAGGAAGAAAAAGAGACTTTGAAGGAAGAAGACCCCTCTGAATGTTCTGATTAAATGTCATAAACGAAATTATAAGTTAAAATAATACTTAGTTGATCAACACCCTCTTGTTTTTAGATGAATGTAGAAATATTAAATACAGTTAATATTTTGAATTGTATTACATATAGTTATATTCTTAACCTTATTAATATATATCAAACTGAGTTTTAATGTCAATTATATGATGCATGAATGGTATAGTTATAGATAAGTGTTTATAAATTGTAACTCCCTGACAATTAGTGTTTTAAATTTTATTTTATTAATTAAAATTAAAATAAAATCCTTGACAAAATTAAAATTTTATTAAAATCAAATAAGTGAAAAATGGTGTTACAAAAATCCCCAAAATTAATCTTTCCCAAGCATGTAATAAGGGATAACAAACTGAAAAGATTTTATCTAATAAGATTTGAAAACCAAAATACATAAAAATATTGAAACTAAAAATTATAAATTGAAAAATATTTTTAGTTGTTAAAAACCTGGAAAACTAAAACTCGAGTACGGCCTATGAAAATCACTGAGATTAAAACTAAAAAGGATGGAAAATGAAATCTAAAATTTATAATCTATTTGAGACGTAACATTAAAAATGGATCAAATTGAAATATCTCCTCTTTGAACTCAAACAAAGCATACGTACATCTATACGTAACATCAAAAATTAGATTTGACAAATATGTAATGAGTTTAATTTTAATTCATTGTTAATGTATACTTTTCTGTATAATCATTTGATTTCACGTCAATAAACCTGTCAAGAGTAGCAACGACCGACGAGGCCCAAAAGCTCAAGGTGATAATAATCTAGTCGCAGTCTCGAGGACGGAATCCAAGTTCAAACCTATACAAAAGGAAACTGATCAGAGGAACTTCTAGTTGTAATAGTGTTAAGAGAAAAAATTCTTATTAATCAGCCTTCTAAAGATATTAGTTAAGAAATTTAAAATGATTTTGATTAAAATTTACATTAAGAATACATTGAATGATTGGAAATCACAATAAATATGTATTAGTAACATTTTTAATAAAAATTTGACATAAATAACTTTTATAAAATATGATATTTTTATTTTTATTCTAAAATTATTTTTTATTCCTTTAAAAAATTTTATTTTAGTTCCTAACCAGGGACTAAAACAAAGACATACCAAAATAGCACTCTTATCATAATAAATCTTCTTTAATAATTTAGTAAAACATAATTGGTTGGCTAACTTGATATGCTTAAAACCAAGAAAATTGAATCCATATCTGATACCTGACTCATTAAAATTGATTTAGTAGCTGAACTAGATGATGCGCATGATCTCGTGGGTTACTAATGGTGAACGTTGTGGTTTCACATCACATGGGAGAGTTAGAACATTGGGAGCTAACAAAGACAGCAAAATTTAGATGCAATATATTTTTTATTTTAATTATAATTAAAATTTAAGTTTTATTTTGGGAACTAGTCTCAACAAAATCGTGTGAACTATCAAAGTAAAATTTTCATTTTCATTGTAAAGTAATACCAAAAACAGTTACAGTACCGTATGTAAGTTGCGTACTAATTTTTATTGTAAAATAATTCTTTCTTTTTTTCTGTTTCCCACATATGTAGCAATCATACTTAGATATATGAATATCTCTTTAAATTGAATTGGACACGTTTTAAAAGGGTAACTTCTTTCACTGGATCAATTCTGTTGGTAAATAATTCTAATTTTTGTCCTAATAAGACTCATACAATTGGACCCAACAACTAGCATGAGTTTTTACCTCTGAATGAAATGTAAGAGAAGTGAGAAATTTGGAGAAAACAACTGGCATGCATGGAAAGTTATCCCAACGCTCCTGAGAGAGAAACAGAGTGTCACATGTGGTCATTCTATACTGTCGGTAGTTTGGGGATTCTCTTCTTTCTTCAATAATTTCATTTAACCATTGTCAATAAGCAATCATGATAGGAGTCAGAGGTCAAAATTCTCATTCGGTCGTTGCATAAAAGACAAATTCCGAACTTGGGAATTCAAATCTTGTTTCATTCAATGTTGAAAGCCTTGAACACATATCTCCAAATGGTTGATTTGAGCAAGTTCGAAAAACTTGCATAATATGGTCCCAAACAGATATAGACTGCAGATACTTTAGGGCATGTATTATTTTCAGTTCAAAAAGCATTTTTTTATTGTTAAACATATTTTTAAAAAATAAATTCATTTGATGACATTTGATTACTATTAAAAGTAAGTTTGCATATAAAATTAAGACTTTGATTATTTTTACAAACTCAGTTTGTAAATTTAAGTTTAACACAAATTAAATTTGTAAAATTTAATCTAAACATGTATTTAGTAATTACAAGGGTGCATAAATCAATAAATTGTGTTTGGGGCCTTTTAGCAATGTAACAGTCAACAATTTCGGCTGCATAATATTCCACAGCCATTTCATTCATTGTGATCAACTGCACAAGGGTGCATGTCATGGAGCACATCAAATGGCAGAATACTAAAAGCAGACAATTAAAGAGCCAACACAGAAATTGTCTTTAGTGAGCTAACCCCTGGACCAAAATAAGGAAGAACAGCACGAATATCTTTTTTCAAATGAGTTGAGTTGAACACTGCCTCTGATTTTACAACAGTTACCATCTGAAGTCTGGATAGATGTTAAACTTGTTTTATTTAGTCCTTTGTGTAACCAGCTCCATGTACACAAAATAAGAGAATAACAAGTGGAAGTGATGTAAAGCAATGCACAAACTAATTTGACTGGCTCCTAGAATAACAATTTACATGACCAAAGGGGTGAATAACATGGATTTTCACATCTGAGTAGAAGCTCCTAATTCTAGCTTCCGTATCTTTAACCCATTTGACATGATTTGCTGGGTGAGGAATGTATTTCCAAACATGCATAAACTCTAAAGCTGCATGGTAAGTGATACATCTGAGAATTTTACGTACCTAGACTTGAGAACCGACTAACTGAAATTTGAAATCATGCAAAACAAATTCTCCACCTCAAAAAGTAATTTTGATTAAGAAATTTACAGTATTGTCAGGCAGCTAGATCAATGACGCTTTTATCTTTCTTAACCACAGATACTGCTTCTAGTAGGGTATTACGTGGTAGCTTCATCTATTTACTATATATTATATGGACATGGCGCAGCGTAACTGATACAAACTGTGAAGAGCGTATGAGTCAGAGACTGAAGGCAGAACCTTCTTCCCTCTGAAACCCCATACGGTATCCCTGGTCCAATCTCAATAAATATTGGAGTGAAAAAACTTTGTTCCTTCACCATGTAATTCTACATCTCCTAATAAACTTATTAGAGATATTTACGTATTTACTCCATAAACTTCGAACCTCTGGGAAACCGATTTCAAGCCATGGCTTTGCAGGGCCACTAAAATGAATAACAGCGGCAGCTTCCAATTTCTCTTTGCTAAGTTCTTCTGATTGATGGCGATAACCTAAATCAGTCACAAGCATTGATGAACTAATAGGATGCACTTGACCCTCAAATGCAATCAAGGCAGGTGGAAGCACTCCTGGATTCCACATCGTCATCCCGGACTTGAGGTTCTGTGAAATCAGATAAATTTAGATGTTTAATGGTATGCTGACAACACTGAAGAAAACACTACTATACAAATAACTATGTGTGTCATGCATTTTCTCTGTGTTTTGGCATGCAACATAGTATACACAAATCCAGAATTACCTCTACCATATATGGCTTCAAAAGCATAAAGCAGTTCTAACTAATGCTAGATATGTGTAGAATGCCAGAATATAATGCAGTACTTACGGCAAGTTAAATATTGCTTAACATAGTATAAAATAATTAAACATTATATGAATATTTCATATAACTATTGTTTTCATCAAGTGAGATACACTTTGATGGAAAAATGAAAATTTAAACCTTTTCTTGCTAGTTTAATCTTGATGCATATGTAAGCTTACTAAAAGGCATTATGAGGAGTGCAACATACTTTCTAACACACTTTATTATTCATTAAAATTTTATAAAGACTACAAAATCAAAAACAAAATCAAAAGAGACTCATTAAATAAGAAGTAGAACACACAATTGTAATTTCTAATAAATTTAAACTAATGAAAGAGTATTTTGAAAAAGTATATTTGAGTGTGGCTAGCATTTCTCAAAGCATTATATATAAGAATGTAGAGGCTTCATTAAGCACATTTCATCAACATATACTTACAAGTTTCAACCATCGATGGTAGGTCTCCGTAATGCTCGTTCTTCTCCAAGCTTCAAGATCAATTATATTCATGCCATAGATCCATGCACACCGATCACCGTCGAAGTTTGATGCTACAAGAGGTTGTGAGAAGTTCAAGTAGTTCATGTATTTACTTCCAGGGCAGCAGCCATCTCCACACCACGATTTGAATACAGAACCAATGACTTTGCCATTAAGATCTAGTTCCCATAAAGAAGATATGTCATGTTGTACTACAACATCATCATCCAAGAATACTATCTTTTTGAGATCTGGAAACAGCTGTTGTGGTCCACAAAAATCAGATGATGAAACAATCATCGCCAAGCATTTAGACTTTTTATCAGTTATTACTCAATCAGAGGGCTACCAAAAAAACTAATTACCTCAGGCAAATAAATGCGGAGTTGATTCATCAAGGATAGGCTGCTGGGCCTTAAAGCCTCCAGATATCTGCTATGCTCTTGAGTATAGTAGAGGTCCTTTTCCTTATTATAGTATTGCTTCCAAATTAAGTGATTAGTTTCCAGCATCTCTTTAACACCGGTATTCACTTCTTCAGACCAATCATATTGGTGCAATCCCCTGACTTCCACAACTGATTTAATAGAATTGGTGGCAAACCAAGCATGCATTGTAGCATAAGTTTTTTTGTCAGTAACAATATGAAAAACTAGTTTTTCTGGGTTGATTGAACTTTCAACTGTAGAGGTTACAACAACAGAGGCAGCAAGGACATTGTCAGTTAGGAGAACCAGGTGGTGAAAGGTAGGGTCAACAAGGCGAGATACAAATTCAGGAGGGGGTAGACGAGATCTGGCCATAGCATTTACTGCGTATTCTTCAGCCAACTTTAGACAAAGACAATGTAGACTTTTGGGAACACCATGTGAAGCTAGATGCCAATAAACTGACTCCTGCTGTCTTGCTAATTGCACCTTGCGTTCCAACTGTGATAGCTGAATATGAACAGAAGAAATTTCATACTTTGTGAGAGGATTAAAACTTCACAAACAGTGCTTGCTGAATTGAATATTTGTAGTTGACAAGAACCTATACTTCATTGACAAACAATTCAATATAGAAATCCACATACAGCTAGATTTTGATTATGATGCTACCTTCACCCGCATTCTTTCTTATGCTTATTCTAGAATTCATCAAATTTAAGGAATGCATATACCATGATACCTTTAGGCTTGCAAGGAAACCTCCAACTATAGGTTATTTTCAGAAAGCCTCCTGCAATTGAAAACTCAAAAAGACAACAACTCAACTTCCTTAACTTTCCACATCATTCATTATAGTGTAAAATTATCTCCCTGTCCAAGTGCAGAAAAGGCCCGGTAAAAAGGTAATTTGCACAATTTGTTAAGTTGAAGATGATGACTTATTGTATTTGGAACACATGGGTCTCCGAAGTTGACCTATAGTTGAAGGTGATTTCTTGCATTTCATCCTACATTTTATCTGGGCCATTTTTAGAGCATTTGAGCAACTGCCATAAATATATAAAATTAAAATTGGATTATGAATAATCAATCCTTTAAGCTTCAATTCAACTCAGTAAACTTTAGGTTATGTTAACTTTTTTATTCCACATTGCTGATCTATATAGACCATGTTCTCCATAGCCATCCAACTAGAATATTATATGCCACACAAACTTCAGTTGTACAAGTTATATTAATTTCATTTCTTTTTGTTGTATCTTATTTAATTTTGCAAGTGTCTTTGTTATGGTGCACGACTATTATATGTCACTATGTTTATCAGTTAGCTGCATTGGCTTCTTCTGATTTTTACTCCTAAAATGTACACACTGACCAAAGCAAAAGGTATGTCGGGACAAGCATTTATTATATACGGCGCCTCATTGTTGATCATCACAAGGAAAAAAAAAAAAAGAATCACTAGGAAAACGAAACGCCAAGAGTAACTAGCAAAAGCAAACGCAGTAAATTTTTTATATACCATGGCTTTGGTCTTGAAAGCAAAAGCCTTAAGGTCTTGTTTTGAGGTCATCTCTTTCACAAGTTCATTGAACGACCCTGCTCCCTCATTAACATTACCATCATTTGCCTCGATTAGCGCTCTGGTCAGCTCATCTCTGAGTTCCTTCAAGGACATGCAGTACCATAGTAAAAAACAGATCATAAATTATCAATTTTTTCCTAAATAAACTAAAAGGGTAGTGAGAGTCTATAGTAGAGACTAAGTTGACGGGTACGGGGCATTGCAAACCAAAGTTTAATGTTTTCTTCATCATGCCACGTTTATACGAAGATAATACTAGTTTAAAAGTTTTGTTTGTTTAGAGATAGAATAACCTTAATTATTAATTCTATATTAAAACGCGCATTGCTATAAAAAGAATTGATCTAATGTTTTCTCAAACAGTCACTTAGTTGGATGATTCCATAAAAGAACAGAGATCATCAAGACCCTTGGAAGCAGTGAAAAAAGTTGTGAAGGTAGCAACTAGCAGAAAAAGGTAGAAGGGGAAGAAATAATTACACTGCAAGTGGCACGGTCATGCCCCATTGCCCCACAGGAAGCAGGAATGCAACTTGTGGAAATACCGACAATGCACCGCCCATTCACAGCAGTATTATATGATTGTTTTAGAATTCGGATAAACCATTTTTTTTCTTTTTCTTATTTAAACAAGTTTTATTGTGATGTACTGTTCTCAATCTGGATCTATTTCAAGAAACAATGGTCACTATCAAAGTATTTTAATAATGTAATATCAATTACTTTTTTTATGTCAAAAAACTCTTATACTTACAGTGCATATCAAAATTATATCCCAAAAGAATGTTATTTTTTGTTTATTATCCGTTTAAACAATATACAGTGTTAGATTGTATTTGGTATTTCATAAACTAACTTGAAAATTAATTAAGTTATACATATAAGCCAGTCAAATTTTTTTTAAGACAAATAGATGACCCATCCAATCCAAGACGTAACAAAGGAGGGTAAATTTTATAAGAGAAAAATGAGAAAATGTACCACAAAAAAAGATCGATTTAGAATTAGGTTTTTGTCCATATCCATTCTGCAACTTTTACACGTCTTTTTCCCTCTTATTACATTAATAACACATACTCTCACCTGACAAACGACTTCAACCACATGAAGTGGAGATTTCAAAAGCTGAAATATATAGATCACAGGATAGTGAAAGAAAAGGAAATGATACTGTATCTCATATTGTATGGATATGATCCATTCTGAAGTTGTCTAATGTTGTCAAAATAAAGTTTAATAAGGCGACGGACTGTACCTTAGTTGCTGACAGATAGACAAACCCGTTTAAACTTACATTTATTTATGGAATAATTGATAGTACTCCATATAATTTAAAGAAAATCTCAGGTTTTAAGATCATTGATACGACTCATATCCACGTATCAACTTTGTTGATTTCTAAGTCGAAAACGAGTATACCTATGCAACAATTTGAATTCCGGGAATCCTAAAGATTGTCAGAATTTGTTACCGGCCTGAATGCCAAGAGAAAAGGTTTTAATTTTTAAGATTTTGTTTATCAATGAATAAAAAATATGTAATTTTTAAATAATTATACTAAAAACTAATTTACTTATTATATATAATGACTTATAATTAAATTATTATGTCAAAACTTTTACATTGTCGATACATAGATTATTTATCCAAAAAAGAAAAGAAACTACTGTTGGTATTAAAAATTTAAAAGAACAGATTTTGATGTAAAATGAAGGGATATAGAATGAGAAAATAAATACATATTAACATAAATTTAAAGTACTTTTTAAATCTAACTTACTTTAAATTAATAATGAATGTACTATTAGTTTCTTCCTTTACACATTTCATTTGAAAAAGAGTCAGATCCAAAAAAAAAACAACCCCACATTTTTCTTTCATCTATTTAGGCATTTGAAACTCTTATTGCGTAGTCAGAGTAAGACACCATAGATGATCATAAATTTAATAATTGAAACATATTAAAGAATTAATAAAAAAAAATTACCATCCCATGAACTTCACCAATGATATAGAACAGAATTGATAAAATGAGATGCAGTTGCTTAAATTAGAATTAGAAAAAATTTATAGAATACAGAGAGAGAAAAACTACAAATAAAAATAATATTATGAATTTAATTATAATATAATGATAATATAAATATTTTTTATATTATTATTCAATTTATAATTATCATACATATAGTAAAATAATTTATTTTAAAAGTTACACCTAGAATAATTTCTAATTAATTAAAAACATAAAAATATTTAAACTAACAATGTATAATTATTAAATTCTAATATTATTTCTGAAACAGTTTTTTCACAACGCCTTTTTCTAAATTAGAAATAAAAGTAATTTATTGAATTCAATAAAGTTACATAATTTAATTTCTAAGTGGCTTTGATCAAAACAAACAAATCAGAATGGTTTAATTTTAATACACTATTAATATAAAAATATTTAAAGCAACTCATAAAAAAAATTATCTCTAAAATTAATAATCAACTTATATAATAAACAGCTTACAAATCGACACTTAACGGGAGTTTTTTAAAATGACATTTGATTAATTGTAAAGTAATAAAATAGAGCTTAGAGGTGAATGCAACCTAAATTCAATGGCATAATTTTTAGGTTTTATTTATTTTTTAAAATATTGAATTTGTCTCCCAACCCAAACGCTGACAGCTTGTATTTGTTCACTTGATTAAATATTATTCAAACTTTGCAAGGGAATAACACTCTGCGTTTAACAATTATTTAAATAAATTCATATAATAGACTAATATTTTTTCGTTAACATGTACAGTTTTTTAATCTGTGGACGTTCTTCACTAGTTGAAGTTTTTTTAATAAATTAAGTAATGGATTACTTTCTTCAAATCAGATCCGGCTGTAGCCACTATATTTGAAAAAGGTATTTGACTTTTTCTTAGCCAAAAAAAGGTTTAATGTTTAGAGAGAAATATTATTTGACGAATTTGAAAATAAGAAACCTAGGTGACCACTCATTAACTAGGTAAAATGATTAAAAAGGTAGTAGTTTACAATTTAACCGCTTGAAAACTATAGCTGGTCTCTTTTCATGTCAAAATGTTTGCATTATTAAAAAGGATTTTACATAAAATAGTATTAAAAGTCTGCATTTCAATAAATTTCTTATTCTAATTATTATTAACCTGGGTTAATTGGAGGGGCAAGTCAATCAAGTAAAGAGAATTAGCCAAATAGTTTCTGAAGGGAGGAGAAAAGGGAAGAAAGAAGAAAAAAATATTAAAATTTGTTAAAATAGAAAGAAAACAAGAAGCGTAATTTGGAAAATTAGACACTTACCATTGACGTGTCAACTCCACTGAAAAACCTCCACCCAGCACATTCTGCATCAATCATTTTCACCCATATACTCTCATCAACTTTACAATAAATGAATTTATCTTTTTCTATGTTCTTTAAATTATCTAATTTTCTAACACATTTTTGTCATTATAAATCTGAAAAAGAATAATTTCTGAATATGCAAATGACCAAACTAAAAACTCTAAAATCACTAAAAATTAATTCTTCAAAAAAAAAACAAAAACAAATGCGTGTCTTCATTAAG
>JAMLFT010009539.1:0-12625 GCA_026544285.1 Pachyrhizus erosus | reverse complement strand
AAATTGCGTTATTTTAAAATTAATTTTAACCAAAATTAATTTCATTTAAAATCAAATTTTCTAATATTTATTCAAACAGATAATTAATGAACGTTATAAATTGAAATATTTCAAAAGCGATTATATTCCCATGGAAAAAAAGTGCATAAGTATTTTTGTTCTTCTTCTTGCCAACTGAACATTTTTCTTCCGAAAAACTAAACATTTTTTTATAGAAAAAAATTGACGCATGTTTGTCAGACAAGAGGCTTGTTGCTTACCCGTAGAAACAAACGGAGGCGGATCGGGCCAGGCTATTAAGATCATTGTTGGGCCTGGGTGGGCCTGAGGAGTATAAAAACAGCGTCACGAATTTCTCCACCCTTTTCTTCTCCTCTCTTTCACTTTTCTTTTAGTTTTCAATTTTCAATAATTGACGACTCCTTCGGAGATCTCTTTCGCCCACAACCCAACCATGGTACCCTTCCTTCATGCCTTTCACTCAATTCATTCATGGATCGAAGCCATTACAGATCTCTCTTTTAACTTTATTGTCGCATGCGTCTTCTACTTTTATTTCCTCACTTCCACCGTTAATTTTGCGCACTAGTACTTGTTTTTTCCCTTCAACGACTCTGTAGGGTTGTTTATTTTTTTCTGAGCTGAAATTCGATGATTGTGGTCTCTGAAACTTAGGGTTCCCGTGAAATTTTTTGCAGGCGAATACGGAGAATTTAGACGCAGCGATAGAGCAATTGCTGAACGTGGAGAAGCAGATGAGGCTCGCCGGTGACGTGGCAGGTACCAGAAAAGCGGTCACCGATATTTTGCAGCTCTGCTTCGATGCCCGAGCCTGGAAAACCCTCAATGACCAGATTGTCGTTTTGTCAAAACGACGTGGCCAGCTTAAACAGGTACTCACCGTGTTCCGATTATTATTTTATATTTCAATTTCGTGTGTGGAAAAACCTCTTAGGTTACGTGAATCGCTCGGTGGTGCTTTGTGTGAGGAGGTTTAGGGTTTTAGTTAACTTTGAAAAACTGGTAGTTGTACTTTCTTGTGCATCTAGAATGGAAATAGTTTGTTGTTGGACTCAAATTTTGCTTAGACAACAAAGAGTATATATCCCAATTGATTTTCATTTCATCGTGTAGCATGTTAGGACCGTGAGAATGTTAATTCCCTACCATGTAGAGTTACGTGAGAGTAGGCTATTAAGTTAGTGTTGCTATTTAGCCGCTATAGCGCCGTTACACTGCGGCCACTATGGCTGTCATGGTTGTACAGTGGCCGTGGTTGTGACATGTGTCCTGCATCCTCGTGTCATCTCCGGTGAGTCTCCACTCAATTGAACTGAGTTAGTATTATGCCAATTTTTGTGCATTTTAATTTTATATGAACAGATTAACATTTTATACATAATAATTTATTTATATCATGTACTTCAACCACTGTTCAACTTCCATTATTTGCCCTCAATGCTATCCACTATATGATATAGCGGATTGTTGGCTTTCCAGCATTTTCTGTGATATGCAATTGATAAGACTTATCTATAAAACACATGTATAGCTTCTTCATTGATAGGAGTTTAGTTCAAATGCTATCTAATTGTTTCTGTTAATGGTGCACGAAAGGTGTTGTTGTCTGTTATTAATGGGCTGATTATATGTTTGCAGGCTGTAACAGCTATGGTGCAGCAGGCTATGCAATATATTGATGATACACCAGATATTGAAACTCGCGTAGAACTCATCAAAACACTGAACAGTGTGTCTGCAGGGAAGGTGAGTGTGCTATGTTTGAACTTTTTGTTTGTTTTATAATTTTTCATTACTGAATTATGTATGATTTATATGTTGTACCATTTATTAGATATACGTGGAAATTGAGAGAGCTCGACTGATCAAGAAACTTGCAAAGATTAAGGAAGAACAAGGGCTTATAGCTGAAGCTGCTGATTTGATGCAAGAAATTGCTGTCAGTGTGAAAGTGTCATGTTTTGATGGCTTCTATATATGTATCTTTGTTTTTTGGATGTAACTAATTAGTATTCAGTTTACTTATGGAATGGGTAATCTTAACAGGTGGAAACTTTTGGTGCCATGGCCAAGACTGAAAAAATTGCATTCATTCTCGAACAAGTATGAGATATTGTGTTTCTGTGATGACAACATTAGCAAGCAATTAATTTCTTGTATTCAGTTGCTGATTTCAAAATCGTCTGTGTTAAATTGTGTAGGTTCGATTGTGTCTAGACCGCCAGGATTATGTTCGTGCACAAATACTCTCAAGAAAGATTAGCCCAAGAGTATTTGATGCCGATTTATCTAAGGAAAAGAAAAAGCCTAAAGAAGGCGATAATGTTGTAGAAGAGGCCCCTGCAGATATACCATCTTTGCTGGAGTTGAAGCAGATCTATTACGAACTAATGATTTGGTAATTGAACTTGTACTTCATGTTGCCTTTTTTTTCTTGTTCTATTACAATGTAGTTACAAATATTGTGCCTTAACCTTGTATATATCTCTTTCCATTTTATTTGAGATAAGTCATCATCAAGTAAATGGTGAAAATTATCCTGGCTTTTGGGCTTCTCTAAATGTTGCTAGTCATTCCAACATGTAAATTTAAGAAGCCCAAGAATAAGGCATATTACTAATGATTGTCTACCTGCATTATGTGTTCACTCTGTTAATCTCTCTTGCTTGCATTTTTGGTTTGTTTCTGGCACCTGTTTTGCCCTTCCTTCCACTCTCTCTCCTCCAATGCAACACTCTGTTCTCTCTTAGAGACTTAAAATTATTTGATTCCCTGCCTTGTTTGTTGTTATATCAATGTTTGTGTTTAGCTTCAAATTTATAACTTCTGATCATTAATTATAAATGTCTTTAATTTTTTTTTATTGAGCTTTTATACGTGATACAAATTATAAATCATTGAATGTGTATCATAACCTCAAAATAGCAGCAACACTGCTACCCACTACCAGCATGGTGGTTTCAAGGCCAGCCACCCTGTGCCACCATTTGGGAATCATAACCGAATAGGGATTCAATTCTGCCACTATCTTTAGGTAGTTGCGATGTTTGGATAGGATGATCTTTGGGTTTGTGGTGGTGTTTTTGTAAGTTGAAGTCTTTTTTTAAATCTCTTGTGTGTTTAGTAAAATAATCAAAGTCGAAAAAAGCTTTTTGGTCATGAGTAAAATATTGCTGCTTATTATTAGAAGCTGTTAGATTATTTCTAGTTAACTTTTGTTTTCGCATTTTATTCAGAATAATTGATTATTTCAAATACGAAATCAACTACTATAAGTAATTTCATACTTTATACCTTTTTTTTGGTAATTGTACTATAAAAAGTTATTATTTAGACGATCCAAATGAATTGGATTATTTAAAAATTACTTATCACGTAACATATCCAAACATTAAACTTTTTTAAATGATTATTAGAATATCTTATCACTAAAATAAACTTTTTCCTTAGCTAATACAAACACATGAGAAAAACCCTAAAACAACCTTTTGGAGAGATTTACATAATTATTAAAAAAATTTGGAATGTCTTTTGAATAAAAAAATACCATTCTTCCAAAAAGCTCAAATATATGAGCCCTAGATATAGAAATAAGATGTTTAGATTCTATTAGAATCAAAGAGAAAATAGAAACATGGAGGAGAAACTCTCCCTCAAGCTGGATCTTACCTTATTAAGCTCTCATCTTATTACAAGAAAATAATTTATTCTCAATAAATAAATAGAAAACATAAAAAAAATTGAGCTCCATCAAAAAATAATAGTTTGAAAAACAACTCAAAGATACTAGAGAAGCCAAAGAGAAATACTAAGAAAAATAGCCTGAATCATCATCAACAAGAGAGAAAATTCATGACAAGCAAGCATGGCTAAAGCAAGGTTTGTTTTTCTTAAAACCACATTTGGAAGCTTCAAACCAATAATGTTGTTGGAGACCTGAATTATTCAAACTTGAAACAGAGTCTACTGCTTCTAAGATAGTGACAAAAACAAGACATATGAGACATAGTTGAGATTAGTACACATGAGACATAGACAAGGACCAATGCTCTCGGACATAATGGGGCTAGTGCATCTAGGATAAATAGTTCAAAAGATTCTGACCTTGATGATGATAGTCTCATCGAAAAACTTGCAAATAATGTGGTAGGGCCAACGGCAAGGGACTACAATAAAAAACTTCTTTGTTGAAAAATGAGCAACAAGCAAAAAGGCAATCTCAAGTTGTACATAGTTTGTCAAACATTTATTTCCGGAGACAATAGGACCACCGAACAGGCATAGTTCTTGAGATCACTTTATTAGGCTTTAGATATTATCTTAAAATAAAATTGAAAAAACAAAAGCATGGAGGAGAAACCATGTGTTTAAACACAACACAAATGAGTGTTTAGAGGTAGAAAAAGATTGATTACAATAAATTAGAAGAAATATAGTTTCCTCTAAATCAAAGATATTATGCCTAAATACTTTATTTCCTTATTTTTAACAGATTCGATTGTTTATATAATATTTAATGAATAGAAATATGACTAATGTTAAATATTATTTAATTTTGAGAGAAGCCTAACTTTCCTCTTTTGGTAGTGCATCTGGTTCTGAATTAATTGATCTAAAGTGATATTGATAGGCCATTTACAGTTCCTATCAAATCTGTCAATTCTCTGATAATCAATTTATATTTTAATCTAACATTTTCTCTTCAATGTAACCAAAATTACTGTTTTAATATGTTTCCATGTTTTCTTTTATACCTAATATTGTTTATTTACCATCTTGAAATCAATCATGTTGTCGTGCATTTTTGTTAGTTCATAAATTCTGACTTGATGCAAACTTCATTTGCTACTTAGAATTGTATGAAAGGGGATTGTTAAATTCATGTGAACTAGCTGGCATTACAACAACAAAGCCTTATCCCATTAGGTGAAGTCGGCTACTTAGATTCCACAATGTCATTTAACATGGTTAAAAACCAAAGCTTCAGGAATATTGTTTAGCCTGAGATCTCCTTTCCCCTTTTCACATGTTCACCGCTTCATTTATCAATTGTCATTCATGCTGTGTTTCTTTTTAATTCTAGTTCATTTCAATGTTATCAATGGCAGAAGGCCGAAATTCCATCATATAAACATGTCATTGTGCCTTATGGCAGGCCTCCCTTCACAAATTACCTATGGTGGTTGCCAAAAAATCCATGGTGCCATTCCGCCATGGTGATGCCATGGTCTCTATTTAATGACACTAGTTCATTTTTAACTATTTTATTTGAATGTGTATTTGGTGAATGACTTGTAAAGTTTGACAATAATAAAGTATATGGAAATTGTCAAAGATGATTAGATTGTACGAGCAAGTTGTCCACTGCTTTTCAAATTTGGTGTAGTGCTTTTATATCACTTTCAGACTTCATTTATGTGAAATGATATTGATGAGTGTGTGTTTTTTGTACCTTAATGCTACATATTTTTTAACTACTTATTTTATACTGCTGCTTGCTGTGATTTTAAAATCTTAGTTGCCTTATGCTGGTTTCTGTTTATGTTTCAAGGTATTATTCCCATAACAATGATTATCTTGAAATTTGTCGTTGCTACAAGGCAATATATGAGATTCCATCTGTCAAAGAAGACCCTGCCAAGTGGATTCCTGTACGCTTTCTCTTCTGTTATTGTGACAGTCTGTTGTTATATGTTTTTCTGAATATTATCTTTTACATGTAGATCTTAAGGAAAATATGTTGGTACTTGGTTCTATCGCCCCATGATCCAATGCAGTCAAGCCTTCTCAATTCCACCTTGGAGGATAAGAATCTATCTGAGATTCCAAACTTCAAGTATGCTATCCTAAATTTTATCTCATGTCTTCCAAGTCATGTTCATTTATTTTGTTTAGGATTTCCTTGTCATTTGGTGTACCTGTTATATTTTGTGCCTAGGCTACTTTTGAAACAGCTGGTTACCATGGAGGTTATCCAATGGACGACTCTGTGGGATACATATAAGAGTGATTTTGAGAACGAGAAGACCTCTGGGAAATCTTTGGGTGAAAAAGCAGCAGAAGATCTGAGGCAGAGAATAATTGAACATGTAAATAACTGATGCCATTATATTTATTCTCACCCCTTTAATTTTTTTGGTTGGTATTATATGATATGCTTTATGTTTTGTATCTCCTTTTGTAAGCATTAATATGGAGCATTTTTTTACCTTTCAGAATATTCTTGTTGTATCAAAATACTATGCAAGACTTACATTGAAGAGACTTGCAGAGCTTTTGTGTCTCAGTGTTCAGGTTTGTAATTCTAATCGTGGTTATGTGCTTTTTAAGTCTTGTAACTCGGAAGTGTTACTGAGGTAACATTTTTTAAATGGTGCGTGGGCACACCCAGTCTGTAGATGGATACTTGTGTTTCAAAGAAAATTTATGATCTTAGGGGTTGGTGGGCTCTTTTTATGCTGGTGTGCTGCTGGAGAGTTCACTTACCACCTCAAGTGGTTTATGTTGTTTATTGTTGAGCTGCATGAGAATATGGATGTTGTAACAGAATTTATTTCATTTTCTTAAAATGTTGTTTCTTTTAGTGTGATTATCTTAATTAATACTTAATATAAAATTCAGGAAGCTGAGAAGCATCTCTCAGATATGGTTGTGTCTAAGGCGCTGGTGGCAAAGATTGATAGGCCAATGGGGATAGTCTGTTTCCAAACAGCAAAGGATAGCAATGATATTCTTAACTCATGGGCAGCAAACTTGGAGAAATTGCTTGATCTTGTGGAGAAGAGTTGTCATCAAATACACAAGGAAACCATGGTCCATAAAGCTGCATTGAAGGTTTAAGAAGGTCCATATCAGCAGTTACAGTCACAGGTAAAGTTTGTGCCCCTTTTTCCTCTTGCTCCTCTCAAATTTTCTTATCGCCACTGTTTTAAGATGGAGTTAGGAACAAGTGAAGTCTGATTTATGGAAAATGGTAGAATCGCGACTGTTCACATCTCGAGTATTTGTCGTAATGCATGTTTCTGGTAATTGCAGGGGCACCTCAATATTGATGTGATTTTGTACTGCAGTTGCTTTTTCAGGAATGTTCTTTTGAATTGTCACCGACTTAGTTGGTGAGGAATTTCGTTAAACGATCCCTTTTTCATTTTATATTTTGTCACTCGCGTTCAGGATAGAGCTGGATATATGCACCATAGTACTGAAAGTAGCATTGTTGTATACTACTGGTACATTCCTTACCACTGACTTATGACAGGATCCTAAACGATCTTTGATTGATGCAGTGGCTAGAAATTGAGTGCTTTCTCATTTATATTCTTTTGCCTGGTTGATTTTTTTTTTTCTCTTGTACCTTTTTTTACTATTACATTCTCTTGTGCAATTTGGACTTGTGCTATATTCCCTGAATGACAATTGACAATTGTTGGCTGCAAGCAAAGCATATTTGAGTACCAATGATTTGGGGTTTCCGAAGGCTACGTCGAATGGAGTTTCGAGGGAAGAAGGGAATAAATTTTCACTTTAAGTGAACATTAGCCTTGAGAATTTCTTTAAATGAGATATTATTATACAAGTTTCTAGCCACCGCTTAATTCTTATAGGCATCTTAATTATTATACAATCTGTACGCACGTACCCAAAGCAACTGCTTGTCTTGGGTGAAGTATTACTGAATTGAGTTTTTATTTTTTCAAAAATATTTGGGGACACGACCTTGTATTCTTTTCAGCTAAGTATGTCCGTCCGTCGGTAATCTATTGGAGTTGTGACTTTCGTGTTTGCCATCTTCGGTCCATTTTAGTGGTTAAAGACGATTCTAGTACAGCGGGGGATAAAGGTGGTGATCATCGAACTAGATCTACTGTAGTAAATTACTTGTGGAAAAAGATATCTTGTTGACGAAGATCAAAATTAGATCATCCAATTACACACGGTAAACGTAATTTATCAAATTGTCATGGAAATATACTCCAGTCTTTTGATTGACCGTTTACGTAGCAAATTTATTGCAACTATCACAAGTTGCGTAGACAACTATATTTTCTCGGGTTTTGCATGTCACTGATTAATTTATTGTAATCGTGGTGCGAGTGTGCTTCAATCCCTTATATGAAGGATACTCCAAAGTCAAACATTGAAGTTGCTTTGCTCAGACGTAAGTCACAGTTAAATCGAAAGGCTTTTATAGAACTTCTCTTCAGTCTATGTCATGTGCTTCTTTTCTACCCTCGAGATGTATTTTGCTTTATACGTTGTAAATGCAATGTTTGACAATTTTGATTATAACCTTTTCCGTAGTAATACATTTATTATGGCAATTACTTTTCAAATGAATATTTTCAAACAAATTTATTCAGTCAAATTTACTCCCAGTCAATTAATTTTATAAAATCAAATTTTTCTAAAATAAGTTTTAAACTCTAACATACATGTTAAATATTTAGAAGAAAAAAAAATCGTCGTTCATGATGATCTTTTTAACTCGAGGATAATTGTCTTGAGAGAATGATGAGTAAAAGAAAAAAAGAAAAAGAAAGAAACTTTATTATTCAAAGATGATAAGCCGTTGAAGAATATAATCCAAAGCAATTTCTTGCCGTTTGTTTTGCGTGATCAACTTAATTGTGAGAAAAAATCACTAGTGGTCGTGGTGCAAATGCAAAAACAGAGAAGAATAACGATGATACAAGGGGCAGAGAGAGAGAGAGGTGAAATAAATGCGATTTACATCACCCCGAAGGAGAGGAATTAAAAGTATAACCAGAAGACCATGCCGCTGGGTGCGCAGGATAAATGGAAGAAACTGCGGGTCCCTGCGGAGAGTTCATAGTCGAAGAAGAAGAAGAATAGGAAGCCGAAGGCGACGGTGAAGATTGAAGATGAGATGCCATGATGGAAGACAGAGCAGTCTGATCATGAACATGCGAATAAGAATATTGACGTGAACCCTGCGATGCATGAAGAGCCTCAGTGTGAATAATCGGTTCAGTGGTTGACGGAATGGACAAAAATGCTCCCTGAGACTGAGAAGTAGAATTGCCGAAATAATTTGGTGGTGGTTTCAAGGGAGGTTGTCTGAGCCTAACATTTTCAGGGAAGTTTAGTTTGGCTTTGTTGCCTCTGAAACGCAACGAAGCTTTATCATAGGCTCTGGCTGCATCCTCAGCGGTCTCAAATGTTCCTAACCACACTCTAGTAGCCTTGAAAGGGTCTCTTATTTCCGCAGCCCATTTCCCCCATGGCCTCTGTCTCACACCTCTGTATTTTCTCCTTGCTTGCTCTTCCACTCTCACGTTCTCTTTTCTGTATTCGTAATCGTATACCGTATTCCCCATTTGCCTCGTTTCCCTTATTATCGTGCTTGAACTTTCCGCAACTGTATTTCATACAAATCCAATCCAACATTAAGGGAAAATAAACAAAAGAGTATTATAAAAAGGTATTTGGTTCCACTTTTCTTTGATGTTACATGTTATCTGTGCATGTGTGTCCCCTGTCGGAGACTTCTAACTATTTATTCTAAACATGTTAATATAAATATTACATTAAGATGTGGGTACTTTGTAGAATCCTACCTAACCTTCAATTCTTGTTTTCTTTTATAATTTCCTTGTTCTAGTTATGTCAAGTTTTAGTAGAAAAACATAATATTAAAAAAACATTTTGTTTTCATACTCTTTAAACATGCCCGGACCCATCAACATATATCCTAGACCAAAAAAACCAAAAGATTTTATCATTTTAGAATTTAGACTAAATGATTATTCAATTTGGTGCTTACTTGTTGAAATAGCAGGGAATGAACCTCCACCTGAGAAATCACTTGTATTACCATCCTCCTTCCTTCTCTTCAGAACAGAGTTGCCACCATAAGGTGAAAAAGTAGAAGATGGTATGACAGAATCACAAGGCATATTTGATGTTACAATAAAAGTATCGCCATCAATTGCACTGTTATCAATATTGTGATGAAGAAGCGAACCTTCACCACCATGCTCATCCTCGCCACAGACCACATGGGTCAAAGCAGAGATCATGGCTGACATCTCCTTCTCTCTGTTCAAACCCGAAAAGAGCATTGGCATTGACAACGAGTGATGGTGTCTCTCTTCACCAGAGTAACTCTGGTCAACCTTGTTACCCTTTTCTCTATGATTCGCCATCTTTCACATACACATATAACTTCACCCCTTCGCTTTTTGCATGCACGGACGCACACAAAACCAAACCTTTTTCACACCAAGGAAACGCTCAAATTGGTTATGGTCGCCACGCAGAGTCGTCGGTGTTTAAACTAAGGAACAAACTTGTACAAAAATATCTGTATCTGAAATAAATGCAACAGTAATAGAAGAATAACAAAACTGAAATATTCGGTTTGTTCGCTCTGCATGCCCTGCCATAACTACCCTCCCAAAGTTCTGATACCAAAAAGTTGAGGAAGCAAACAAAACATTGGAGCTTATGGATTAATACTAGCAATGAGTCAAAAGGGTTTAGGTGTGAAAGCTGAAAACTAGGTTGCGTTTGTGTGGGTAAATCAGTCTGTCGGTTATAATCAGGTCGGTGCTAAGAAAAAGGTTACTATAGTGAGATGGCCGACATGAAAATACAATATTTTAATTTATTTTATACATGGGATCCATATTATATGTTTAATTATGAGCTTAATATCCCTTGTCAAAAAAAATATGATTTTAAATATCAACTTGTGCAGAATTGCTCAACTTTAATAAATGATATTAAATTCGAATTTTAGATATATAATTATATTTAATGGTAGATAATTGTAAATTGTATAAATAATAATAATAATAATAATAATAATTGGACACACTTTCTTAATAAACACGTGTTGATATATTTATTTTATTTTTATTTTTATCTTGCACATGATATCTTCTATAAAAAAAAAATCATCTTTTTAAGATGTTGATTGTCATTTAGATGTTCATTAAATATTATTTAAAAAAAATATAAAATTAATATTCAACACATACATCAATTGACATGAGATTATTATAAAATGATTTTAAATTTAAATATAAATATATAATTATATTAAAATTCAGAGATTCGCAGTGATTATATTTAACTTCAACAAAATGATCTCTCTTAAACTATATTGTAGTTTTAAAAAAAAATTGAGTATAATTAAATTAATTGACTGACTGGAAATGAAAATACAATGGACTAACATGTCAAGTCACATTATTCTCTGTAGTATCTAAATTGGAGGCGTTAAGTTGACTGTGATCCAATTTGGTTGGGTAAGGATTGGATGAATCTGCAAGTTGATGCAATTTCGCATAGTTGATATTAAATTGACAAGTTCAAGTTTTTATTTATTTATTCATGATCTCTTATTATAAACCTAAAAGAAGATAGAGAAAAGGAGGTACTCCTCAACTTCCATAACAAGTATTGAAGTCAAACTTGCCTATCGCCCGAATGCTACCAAATGCTATAAGTTTTATCCAAAACCAAAAGACGGGACCCACTATAAATGATTTTTTAATAATATTTTAAAACAGTAACTGACCAAATATAATTTTAATTTGTTATTTATGTATTCCTCATAAATTGTCAAATCCTTTTATAAGTCCTTCTGCGTTTATTTCTTTTTCCCTTCAGGGTGTTCTCAATTGTATTTGCTACCTTCGTGCGTTTTAATTTCTTTTCGGTGGGACTTTATTTGATCCAAGATATCTTTTTTTTTTTCAAATCCTCTCATACAACTTTTTAGGGACTAAATGTGTAAATTCATTTATAAATACTGTTCTAATTTGATGGAAAAATAAAATTCAAATTATTAATAATGTAATTACATTAATAATTTGGAGAAAAATGGATTGTACATAATAATTTTATCCTAAAATCGTAGAATACTATATTTAAATCATATAATTTTATATTTATTATTTATTAAAAAATATATGTACTTAAGTAAAATAATTTTTTTAAAAATATTTAGTATCATATTAAATATAATTGCATTAAAATTAAAAGTATAACTAATTATATTTTTAATTGATGAGATATTATCTTAAAGATATTAAGTCTATAGAAATCCATTATAATTTATTTTGAAAACTATATGTATATAAAAAAAATTAATTTTTAAAATATTGAATAGTGCATTTAATAATTACATTAAAATTAAAGATGATTAATAATATTTTTAACTAAAAAATATCAACATATTATTCTTATTGAAATTTATTATGATTTTTTTTCTTCAAATAAGAATAGTGATGAATTTCTTATATTAAATGTATAAATTAAATATATAAATATAATAAATATTATTGAAGATATTGTGTTAACATCTATTTGATTATTGTCTATTGATAATTTAAATTGTAAATGTGTTTATTGCAAAAAAAAAATTATTAACAAGTGTGATTTTTATTAATTCAATTATTAATATAATTTAATAAAAAAAATATAAACGATTTATATATTCTTAATTTTGATAAAAAAAAGTTATCTTTTATTTTACACATAAAAATAAAAATTATATTAATATTTATGTTCAAATTTATTTTAATTTTTTGAATCAATTAAGTTAAAACATTCATTATTAATAGAAATAAAATCT
>JAMLFT010009538.1:0-12626 GCA_026544285.1 Pachyrhizus erosus | reverse complement strand
AAAATTTAATAAAAAATTATTAAAATGATTAAATATTAGATATCACATTCATTAATGTTAAATTTGATACGATTTTGAAATATTTTATGTTTGAGAAAGATATTTTTTAATATTTTGAAAGACAAATTATGATACATTATAAAATATAAATTATAATTAAACTTAAAAATAAAAAAATAATAATTTAATTTTTATTATAGTTTTATTAAAAATTATTGAGATCATATTGTCTTTTCAAATATTAAATAATATAAACAAATTATTAAATGTTTATTTATTCTTTTAAAATATAACATCTATAGAAAAAATAATTAAGAATAACACTCATCTATTGTGACAAATGCAAATCTATCTAGTAAATATATAATGTGTTTATCGTTATCTAATAGTTTATATTTTATTTCATTAATTATTCATGTAGTATTATCTATTGTATGTTTATTAATTTGTATAATTTGTTAATCATCATTTTACATTAATTTATTAGACTTAATTATACTTTTGGTCTTTCAAGTATTATAATTATGTGATTTTAGTTCCTTAAATTTCAATTGTGCCAATTGGATTTCTCAATTATAACATATGTGTAATTTTAGTTCCTTATATTTGTGAGTTCTAGCTTCCAAAGTATTGTAATTCTATTATTTTAGTTTCTAAATAATGCAATTGTATGATTTTAGTTCTATAACCATCAGAATTGTATAATTTTAGTCCTAAAAAGTTAATTTTAATTTCACAAACATGAGTTTTGAGAAACTAAAATTGCATAATTAATATATTTAGAGGAATAAAATCACATTATTACAATATTTGAAAAATTAAAATCATATAATTAAAATACGAGGGACTAAAATTTTATATTTACACTACTTGAGAGACCTAAATAATACAATTAAAACATAAGACACTAAAATCACATATGTGATTAATGAAGGATTCAATTAACATAATTAAAATATGAGAGACTAAAATCACATAAATGTGATACCTAAAAGACCAAAAGTGTAAATAAACTAATTTATTAATAACATGTAATATTATCTCTTGTATATTTATTATCATTTAATTTGAAATCTAAATTTAATTTACACAGAGAAAATAAAAATAAACATGCGAACTAATTTTAATATATTATAATGTAATTGAATCTAAATTAAATAAGTGAAAAATCAAATATGCTCAACTAAAAAATCTTCAATGAATTTAAGTGAGAACATATTATAAAAACATATTTAAAATAAAATTAATACAATAATAAATTAGAAAAAGATACAAAATTATAATTATATAGTAATTTATATTTATGAATTGTATTTCCTATATAAAATAGACATCATAAAATAAATTACGTTATAATTAGAGCATAATATTGTTATTTTTATTAAATTAACAAAAAAAAATCAATATAAAATTGTTTTTGTAACATTGAGGCTTTACTTTTGTGAAAATTGGATGGTCAAGTTATTACAAAATACTAACCTCTTGCATAAAATACATAAAAAGTAACAATTTAGCAATAGCAACAAATTGATCCTCACTCCATACCAAAATTCTAACAATAAAAATTAAGACAATAATATAAAAGTTATTGAAAATATTTCTTTTTTATATATATAAAGATTATATGTAAGAAATGTCTTATATTGGAATATCAATTATACCTTTGCATTGAACAAAAGATTAAAAACTCAAAAACTTTTATTTTATGTATTTAAAGATGTATTTTATATATTTATATTTTAAAATTTTGATTATTGATTTTTTTATAATTAATATATTTTTAAAACTTAAAATTTAAATATTTTAATTATATATTTTTAATATTAAAATTTTATTTATGAATTAAAATAAGTTTTGATAATGTTCGATGAAATATATTACCCATAATAAATCTATTGGATTGAAATACCATTTATACCCCTATTTTTTAGCATGATGAAGGACTAGAAAACACAACAAAAGGAAGTTGAATAATGTGTGCAATTTTCACAACTTTTTTTGTAAACCTTTTTAAAAGACATACAAAGGAATGAAAAATAGTTTCGCAAACTAAGACGTATAGAATGTGCGAGATAAACACAACACTAACAACATTTTATACTGATTCAGTCTAACTCTTGAACTATGTTTGGTTCTTTCTCAATGCAATGAGTTACACTAAGTCACTTATGACTTTAACATATCTTCATAAGATACAATAACTCACAACATGATGATATGACAGTTCTAATATAACTTAACAGAACTAAAAATATGAAAGATTTATAAAATAGAATTTCAATAGAAATTTAAGAATACAAGATGTATGAGAGCTTAAGACAGAGTTCATTCAAATGTTTGTATCTCGTTAACTTCTTCAAAGTCTTAAAACATTGGTATTTATAGGAAAATGCAAAAAATGTCCATAGTTACTTAACGTTCTTCTTTCTTCTTCCTATTAGAACTAAAGACATGAATGAATGTCAGGTCCTTAAAAAAAATTATAGTTTTGATGATAGCAAAAAATATTATAATTTAATGGATACTAATGCTTTGATGAGTATGTTGACAAAAATATGTCTTAAACAATTGAAAGGTAGTAATTCTTTGACTTAAACGCATAAAACATAAGTAAAAATGTTAAGTGGCCTAAACGCTTAAAACGTTGGATACATTCAATTGACTTTTTTGTGTGATATATGTCCTATGAGTTTTCACGAAAGTCATACATCCCAAACGTATGTCTTTGACAAACATCCTTAAGCAACATCAATCTTGTTTCTTTTGTTTACATAGTTTCTTAAGTCTAATTAGTCTTTGTACTTTGAACGCTTACTATATAAATTTATCTTTGTCTATATCCATGTTGTTGTTCTAACTTAAATATTCAAATGAACATTTAATGAAAATCAACAAACATAATAAAGATGAACAAACTTCCAAATCAAAAGACCATCTAGCTCTAAAGTTTGTCGTCAAAGAAAAGATTGAAGTAAGAATGTTTAAAAAAGCAATTGATTTGTCAAAACTCAAAAAGTAAAAAAAAGGAAAAGACAAATGACAAATATAATATCTCTACTTTGACAATAGTTGAATATCTGACGTGAAGAAGAGTTATGCATTTAATATACAAGAAACGTTGATTCACAATCAACACCTCTTCTCTCTACCTATATTTACCAATGCATGAAGACTTTAAAGAAGCTAGCGAAATAGAAACATTTGAACAAACTCTAGTTAAGCTCTCAAACATCTTGTTTTCTTAAATCTCTTTTGGAGATTTTATTCTATAACTTTTTATATCTTTAGTTATGTTAAGTTGTATCTTGCGTTAGAATTTTCATATCATCACGATTGTGAGTTAACATATCTTGTATAGGTCTGAGAAAGCCAAAAATGACATTAAATAATACTTGGGTTGGGAAGTCAAAAGTGATTTTTAAAATATATGTTATATAGTTAGGAATGACGAATTTATTACTTGTGTGTATATCATTCACTTTTTTATACATATGTTTACAATACGTTTTCATCTACCATTAAAAATCTTTTTCAAGAAGGGTTTGCAAAAAGATTAAGAAAATCACATAGCCTATTTAACTCATCTTCTGGTATATGTTTTAACCCTTCACTTCCCATTCTTTGTACATTAAATGCATGACTCTTCTTCACATCTTTATTTGTATTGTAGGAGTTCAATTACTGTTAGAGAAAAGAGAATATACTTATCCTTCATTGTTTTCTCTTTTTGCTTTTTAAGTTATGCTTTTCTAAAATTTTTACATCAGATTTTTATTTTAATGACAATTTCAAAATTCGAAAGTATTTTTGATCTAAAAGTTTGTTTATCTTCATCATGTATGTTGGTTTTCATTAAATATTCATTTTTATTTAAAAGTTAGAGAGTCAATAAGGATACAATTAGAAGTAAATTGTGATTACAACTATTCTAGATAATAAAAAACGTGTAACATTGATTCAAACATAAAAAATATATAAGTAAAAAATAAGTCTGATGTTACTTTAAAGCACATGTTGATTTAGGATGTATTTCCAAATCATAAGTCTTGGATGTATAGTTTTTGTTAAAATGTGTAGGGCATATAAATTAAATGTATCCAACATTTTTGACGCTTAAGACACTTAACATTTTTTATGCGTTTGAGTTAAAGAATTATTACCTTTTTATTGTTTAATACATATTTTTGTTAACGTACTCATAAAACCAATAATATCCATCAAATTATATATATTATTTTGTTATCATTAAAATCATATATTCTTTAAGGGTCTAATGTTTATTCATGTCTTTAGGTTTACATTTAAAAAATTAAATATTAAAAAACTCTTCATTTATATATATAAGGATTATTTGTAATAAATGCATTACATTGAAATACCGTTTAAACCCTATTTTGAGTAAAAAAATTAAATGTTTCAATTTTTTTTTGATGAAAATAAAAATGTCTTTCATAAAGTTTATATTTTTTAAATTTTGATTATTAATATATTTTTCATAAATAATATATTTTTAAATTAAAAATTTAAATATATTAATTATATTTATATTTTTACTATTAAAATATCTATTTATTAATTAAATAAATTTTAATAAAATTAAATGATATATATTATCTATAATAAATACATTATATTAGAATGTTATTTATACAATTATTTTGAAAAAAGTTAAATTTTTAAATTTTTTATATATATTTAAATATTTATATTTTATTAATAATTTTTATCACTGTTATCTTTACAAATAATATTCAAAGAATAAGAATTAATTTTTCCATTAAAAATATTATATTTAATATTTACTAATACATCCTTATCATTATTTCATTAAATGTGTTTTTAACAAAAGAAAAAGTTATTCAATATTTTAAACAATTAATGGTGTTCATGATATGAAACATAAGGAAAAAAATATTAAAATAATGTGTCCAATTAATACTCAATAATTTAAATTCAGTTTTCGATGTCATATATTTGTCAAGGTTTATATGCAATATTATGCATTAAATACATTTAATAATCAATTAAAAATAATAAAGAAATTGCTAATAAGTTAATAGAGTAAAATGTAAAAAATTAAATACAAAATATTAAAATTTGTTAGTTAATTTATGCCTTTTCTATTAAAATATTTTATTATTAATTCTTTAATTAATCTCTAGAGACTCATGTAAAATATTATTTGGTTTCACACAAATATTCTTTTTTTTTAAATAATTAATCTCAAATTACCATTCTTTTATCTTTATATATAATTTTTTTAATAATTTTTAAAAATCAATAATTAAAAATAATACCATATTATGATTTAAATTATTTATTATGAATATAAAATATAATTTAAGTATTCAAAATAATTTTATACAATGTATAGTTTTTAATTATTATATCTTTAAAGTTAAAATCCGCTTTGTTAAACATCATGTAGTTGGTCTTAGTAAATAGAAAAAATATAATTAAAAAAATTCCTTAAAGATAATTAAATAAATCTTTCGAAAAAAAATTAATTATTATCAAAGTTAGTGTATACTTTCGTAATAACAAAAAAAATCCAATTAATTATTTAATTTATTAATCATATCATCAAATGTATGCAATCAATAAATATTTAATGCTTGAAATTTAAAACAATAAATATTTCAAATTGTGCCTTAGATGAATGCATATCAACACCTCTCAGACACACTTATTTAATTGCATTTTGAAAGTCAACACTGCACACACAATTTCATAGGCATGGTTTTTCTTTCTCAGCCCCCTTGTTTCACGTTCTAACTAAATCTATGGAGTTCAAATATCGTGATAACCAAAACAAAAGGACACCATCACCAACACCGTTCTCTCTTCCCAACGTGGCTCGCATGAATTCAGATATCTGCGGACGCTTATTACAAGGTAACGCTTGTTTTTCTTCACGTTTCTTTTAAGAGACCTATTTGTTTTGCTATTTAGAAAAACAACTTTTCTCACATGATTTCATTTCATTCACTATTCACTTTCTAGGATGTGAGGTTGTGCCAAGTGGTTTTTGCAGCAATTTTCCGGCGCTCAGAGTTTTCCCAACACCTATACCAGTCAATATCAACCAAGCATTCCAGCGAGAATTAGAGAAAGAGAAGATACAGCGAGAGTTGGAGAAAGAGGAGATCAGGAGAGAGATAATCGCCAATGAGATGGCACGGCGGCGAGAGTTGGAGGAGGAAGTTAGGAGGGAGATCATGGAGGAGAGAGCGTTGGGAATCCCAATGCAAAGACCAGGAATGTCCTCGTTTCGTGAACCAATTTCCTTGTCTTCCAATCCAAGAATGAAATCGCTTAATCGCGTTAACATATTTTGTGGGCCACAACCCCAATTATCCCCTCAAGTTGACATCAAACAACCTTCTACACAAACAAACAAGGATCAAGTGATTATACTGGTTTTCTATCTTTATCTCTCTCTTCAATTTTATTTATTTTTCTTGCTTCTTCTTTAGTGGCATTTATTGTGAAAAGGTTTTCTCATTTAGTTTTTTGTTAACAAAAATGTCACCTTATTTGAGAATGTCTAACGAATATTTTGTGGTGTTTCGGGCCATTTACAACATCCATTCTTGGATCCGGATTCCCTGCTCCAGTCGATTGTTTCACAACTTCAAGTGCAAGTTGGAACCGTTTGATAAAGATAGAGATGCTCAGGTTTTATCTTATTAAATCATACTCATAACAAGTATTCTAGATTTGAGTAGTCTGATTTTATCTGTCGATAATCACTGAAGATGGGATGTTTGAATGCATATATTTTATCTCATAAATCGAACTTAAAATATGTATTTGAATTTTGAACAATACAATCTTCATTAATCATACAGTATTTTAACTGCGTGAATGTATAAATGCAACCTATCTTAACACAATTCTATTCCACTTTTTTTTGTCAAAAATAAAAAATAAAATTTAGATTTCAATCTTCTATTTTGAACTTCTAAATTTCAATTGTAGAATTGATATGACCACATGGCATGTTGAGGGATACCAAACCTTAAAATAAATGAAACGGTATGTTATCTTATAAATACAAGATGTACCAATAATTAGAATAATAGTAAAATTCTTGTTTAATAAGATACTTGTTTATCAAATATTGAGTACTTGTTTAAGTCTGATTTATTGAGATAAAACTTGAGCCCATCGATCGTTATCAAACAGTTCCAATTTGCGTACTACGTGAAGGTGTGAAAAATCCTACCCCAGGTAATCCGAATCTGGATATGGATTGATTGTCGTAACTTTTGACACAGTTAATTTTGCAGTCATGATCCAGCGGCTTAAAATATTTTTTCTTATATTTAAAGAATTTTGTAAAAGTTAAAAAATAAAGTTTTATCTTTGTTTAAAGCTTTACATTTTAACTTTTACAAAATTCTTTAAATATAAGAAAATTTGTTAGTGATGCAGACAATCCAAACCCAAAGTCAACAATGAGTTCAAACTGTCGATGATGTTGGAAGTTACAAAGAGAGAGAAAAATTTATTTTGAGAATACATTTTTTTGTTTCCTAGTTTGCATATTTCCTTGTTTTCAGAATTAAAACAGCAAAATTGAAAACAGAAAATGCCTATAGTTGTTTCCTTATTTGAGTTATAAAAGCAATTAAATTGGAAGTAGTTTTATTTTATTTTTTCAAAAGAAACTACTCAAACATATTTTTGTTTATCTTATTCTATTTATCCCATTGCAGGCTAAGTCAGATGTTGATCATTATGGAGCAAAACGCAAGGTGGTGATACCTACTGTAGTTGATAATGACAGTGAGAATTCTCCATTTAGTTTACATAAGAAACCCAAACAAGAGTGGAGATGCACATTATGTCAGATTACTGCCACAAGTGAGAAAGGCTTGAATGATCATCTTCATGGAAAAAAGCATAAGGCTAAAGAAGTATCCCTGAGAACTCAGCAAATAGGTAAAGAACACCAGAAATTATTATCATTAAATAAAAATAAACTGTGAAATCTACTAAAGTTATTGTTATCATGAATTCAGGGGTTGATGCAAGACCGGATAGCCAGACACTTCAAACTTGCATAACCACTGCAGACAAAAGCATACTGGAATCTCGAATAAAGGATCAAGCTGTACAGGAAAGCAAACGTTTAGGTGGTTTGGAAAACAAAAATGAAACAACTACTGGGAATGTAGAGGAAACAAGTGCGTTGACAACAAGGAAGAAGTTTAAATATTATTGTGCATTTTGTCAATTTGAAACTTGCTCAGAAATTGTGTCCCAAAGCCATAAAAATGATAAAGAGCACCTGATTAGTATCAAGAAATTTAGCCAAAACAATGGTAGTGGTTCCATTTTTGGATGACAAAACAACACATGCATGTTATATTCCCTGTAGTATGTTGATTCATGAATATTTATTTCTATCATTTACTAATGTTACATTTTTCTATATATATATGCTTTCAATGTTATGATTATAGAACGTTACATGAGGAACTTGTTTGACCTGGTGTGGCCAAGCTTGTTGGGTTGCATCTTCATTCCATATCAATTTTCGCCGATACTGTATAAATATTATATGTGTGTGTGTCTTCATTTGATTTAGTCCATAATAAATCCCTTTTTGTAACCCAAACCCAATTTAGGACTAAGATTATGTTTGGGTAAAATTTGGGAACCTGTGTGCGGTAATTTTAATGCATATTTCCAAATTTCAAGGCATAAAATAAAGAAAAAAATTATTATTTTAAGATAAAAATACTTTTAAGTTCTTCCAATTGAAATCTAAATAAAACTAAATGGTTTGATTCCACTTCCCTTGGCACATGCTTATTTATAAAGTGTAGAGATGTTAGGGTGTGATTATTTTCCTGTTTTTCAATGCGATATGATCGAGTGATAGATTCATGTTGAAGTAAGGAAATTTATATTTAAATCATAGGGATGAACAATTTATTTATAACCACATTAAAGTTAAAATTATTAGAATGAAATTAATTTTTTTAATTCATTGTCATAACAATAAATTGAATATATAAGCACTTTTATATAAATTTGTAAATGAATAAAAATAGTGTTTAAAATCATTTTTTTAGGCATCATTAATCATTTTTCATTTATTATCTTCTTGTTATGTAAATTATTGAATATTTTCTTTTATCTAATTAAATTTAAAATTTCTATTATACGTTGATATCTATATGTAAATATTTTAGTGTAGAAATTAATTGCAGATGGACATTTTTTTTTACGAAAAAAGTAGGAAAAATAATGAAAATTCTAGCTTGACGTTTGATTTATTGTAACAAAATATTTTATTATTAATTCTTTAAGAAATAAAATAAAATAATTTTTTTAACTACAATAAAAGTTAAATAAGCACTATTTACAATAATTATTTTGGTCATAATAGAGTAAATTAAAATATAGGTATAAATATAAAATATCAAGAGTTATTTTTAAAATTTTAAAAAATATTCAAAAATTTATTTTTAAAATTTTAAAAAATTGTAAAAGAGTTATTTTTAAAAATTCTTAAAAGAAATTTGGGAATGTTTGTTTCTATTCTTTTCCCTTTGATTTTGAAATTAAATTAGAAAATATTTTGTATACAGCATGAGTATATTTATAAAATACAAAGAATTAAATTTAACGGCTAAAGTATTGATATTAGAATTTTTTATTTATTCCAAAAAATCAATGGATAACTTATGTCATCTGTCGTTTATTTATTTAAATTTATATCTATTCCTTTAAAATTTAAAATTACATAATCAAATATCTCAGCTGAAATCTAATATTTTGCTTTCATCATGTATCCTTCAATCAATTGAGGAAATCGAAAAACCACTTGATGAAATAAGTTTTGAAAAAGAGAAAAAGGAATTTAGTTTTAGTACATGTTGAAACAATCAATAGTATAATTATTTTGTATTTCGAAATTTTCAATGCATTTGTATAGCATTAACCACATATTAGTACATATAAAACTTAAATAATTCGTGACTGGCTGCTCTTTCATCTCACTTCTGTGATTGTTATAAAGGTAGACAATGGTCCACTGTCTTTGCTGCTGTTTTGGATAACTTGTAGAAAAATAGGGATGAAACTGTTTTTAATAGCATTTATATGACAGCAATGGATACTGTGCCCCGAGTTTTAAACCAAGTGGATGCTATTCATATCAGTCTCCAGCATAGTAATTCTATTAGTTGTGCATCGGGTATGCTGTTGAAAAATACTATTATTCCTTGGGTGCCTCCGGAGGAGGGTTCTTATAAACTTAATTGTTATGCTTCTGTTAAGGGTTCGATGAATTCTGCAGCTGTTGGAGGCGTTTTGCGTGATCATTGTGGGTCTGTTGTGTTTGCTTTCGCGGCTGGTATTGGTTACTGCTCAAAACTTCATGCTGAGTTGTGGACAATCTTAAAGGGTATTTCTGTTGCTTGGTCTCGTGGTTTTCGTGCCTTTATAGTAGAATCAGACTCCCTCATAGCTATTTAGCTTCTTAGCATAATATGCTAGATCCCATCCTGCTTGTGGCATTATCAAAATGATTCATGAACTCATTAAAGATGGAGGAAATATAAGATGGTAGCATACTCTTAGAGAGGCTAATCAAGTTGCTGATTGTTTTGCAAATTTTGCTCACTCTCTTGATGTTCATATGAGAGTTTTTTTATTTTATTGCTGTTTTTGCTTCTAATGCCATTTTGGCTGATGTAACTGGTTGCCGCGGGGTTTTTGGTGTTTTGTACGTTTTCTCCCACACATTCACAATCATAAAATCCTTAAAAAAAAGTTTCTACAAATCAAATAATGCAACTTCAAAATTTCGTCATTCTGACTTAAATGACTGGTTACTTTAAAATAATTACATCTCCGCCAAAAAGAAGAATAATAAAATCTTTCACTAATAAATTAACATTTTTAACAGCATGCAGTTTATATTTAGCATAGTTTTGGAAAAATTATTATAAATTACTATTGCTAAAATTTTGAGTCATTATTATATTTAAAAACGAACTCCTAAGTTCTAAAATTCTTGAATTATATTAATAGGAAAATAAAAATCAATTTTTGAGATTAAATTAATTTTGTTAAACATTTTCGATTAAATTATCACCTATCTGGACAAGTTAGTTCAGGTTGCATGTCTTCCTCTATTTCTGACTTCAGCATTGCTAAAACTTGGTTCCCTACAAAGCTTGGTTGGGTGAAATGTAACACGGATGCAACTGCAAAAGGGGCTTCTTATCTGCAGAGGTATTAAAATTGCTCTTTATGCTGAGCTTAGGGGAGCTATTTGCAGAAGATAAGTAGCACGATCCTTTATGCTATAGTGATGTCTTCTTTTGTTTAAAAAACAACTCTGCCAGTGATTGAAATGATTAATTACTATTAATAAAGAAATTTTTTGTCATTATTATATTTTAAAAATTATTACATTATATTAATAGGGAAATAAAAATATTAATTTTATTAATAGGAAATAAAAATAATTTTTTGAGATTAAATTATATTAGTGATTGAAGTAATTTTATATAACATTTTTTAAATCAATCATATTAAAAACTTCCAGCAAGGCTTTATTAATTACTATTAATAATGAAATTTTGGTTCATTATATATTAAAGCAAATTCTTCAATTATATTCTTAATTATATCTGAAAAAAAAAATCAATTTTTGAGACTAAATGAATTTCGTAAATTACTTTGAAGATTAATTATATTAGTGATTGAAATCATTTTGTAAAGAATTTTCACAATCAATTGTATTAAAAACATCTGGCAATGATATTTTATAAAAAGTTATTTTCGAGATTAAATTAGTGAAATAACTTTATTGTAGTTTCAAGGATAACAATCAGGTCTTAAATGTACCAAAAATTATATTTTAATATCCCAAACAATAAATGAATTTCAGATTTTTTTAATTTTATTAACCAAAATAAATGTCATAACATGAATTATTATCCTAAATAACTTGGTTTATATATTTTATAATTATGATTCATGTTTGATTTTGTGGTTTCATATAAAGATTAAATGGTAATTTGGTACCAAATTATATTTATTAGTGATCTTAATTTCACAATTAAATTCTCTTGAATTAAAAGAAAATTAATTAATCAATATTTTTATATTATAAAAAATTTAAAATATTTAATTTTTCACACAAGATAAAAGTAAGGTAGACATTTTACACTCTAATATTTAAAAGGGATTTCATTATCTTTTAAAATATTATATTATGACTATTAATATTTGTTTATTAATTAATATTACTAATAAATAAATTATTGTTAAATAGAAAAGATAATTTTTTGCCTAAAATAAAAATATTTTATTCATAATAAATATTAATTACTAGATTAAATAGTAATTATTAAATACTAGATTAATCTTATTATTTTTCTTTACATTTTTTTCTCTCTTTTTCATTTACTGAAAATTATAAATTGAGAAACTTAACTATCCATGTTTGATATATAATTTAAGAAAAAATATTCTCAAAAAATTATATTTTCCAAGAATATCTTTATTTCATTTTCCTTAAAAAAACATTCTTAAAAAGAATTGACATTTCCACTTTCTTGATTAAGAAAAAAGTTTTAATTATATAAAATACAATA
>JAMLFT010009537.1:0-12627 GCA_026544285.1 Pachyrhizus erosus | reverse complement strand
AAGAAAACACTAATATTGAAGAACAACAGAATATATATATATATATATCAAAACATACAAGAAAGTTTAAGTTTAATTACATCTAACTACAATGATAGAGCAACATAGTTACTCATGACCATGAGTAGCACCATAATATATGAAAAATGGAAGAAGATAAAGAAATAGAGCACAGAGAGAGCTTCCACACTAGTAAAACAATGTATTTATCATGTTAAGTAAAAAGGATTTGGAATCTCTGATACTAATGATAGTTAATCCTTTTATATACAAAAGGAAACTTTTCATTTTTAATAAAATTTCATTTAGCCGTGAAAATGATAGTTAATCCTTTTATATACAAAAGGAAACTTTTCATTTTTAATAAAATTTCATTTAGCCGTGAATTTTTGCTTAGCTAAATATAAGACGTGACAAAACTCTAACTTAGTCACAAAAGTTTGTTTAACCACACTTGGATCTTTTTGTTTTTTGTCTAAATTTTATTTAGCCTAAAAAATTTGCTTAACCAAACTCCAAAATCAATTTTTTACCTAAAAGGTAAATTTGCTGAGCCAAAAAGCATAACTTAACCAAAAAGTGTAACTAAACGAATCTTTCTTCGAGACACTTCTTCTACTTCAAAAATCAAGCTCTAAAAATGTAACCAATAAAATACACGAACTAACTAAAAATTAAGTATTTATAAAATTTATGATAAATTCAATTGAACATTACTCTAGTTAAGAAGAAATGTAATATTATTATCTTAAAATTCATTCAACAAATAAGTATTTAAGACAATTATCATTCATCCATGTGACACACACTATAAACAAAATGACAAGTAGTTAGGCATCTCTCACGTCACTTAAAAATAGATTTTTACATATAAGTCTAAAAATATGAGAAAGTGAAATGATATAAGGAAATAATACTTTTATTCAATTTTTTCACATTACTGACTTACGTGTAAAAACCAACTTATGCAGATAAATATTTTTTTATTTGTTTTATTTTAGTAAACACTTTTTTTAACTTAAATGGTTAAAAAGCCCAGTTTTACTTAAATATTAAGCTGTCAATCATGCCACGACAAAATAATAAAAAACAATACATTCACTGCGAAAAAGAATTCAGAGGGTCATCCAATTTCAGAAATATACAACGAAACATAACACTAAATCAATTAAGCTAGAATTTATAAATCAAATTGTGGAGAAATTATGTGAAATAAGTCTAATTAATTTTGTTGTAGATAATAAATGTTTAAATTGCATGGGTTTTTCCAACCCGTTTTTAGGATCCAAATACTGTTCATTTTCTCCACGCTCCGTCGTGGAGTCAAGCGTGTGTGGGCTCATTTTTGGCCCACTTTTGATGATCCTCGGTCTTAATGATTTTAAAATATCATTTTTGTGTTTAGGGTTATGAATTTTTTTCTTAAAAAAAATTGACACTCTAAAATATATTTTATACTAATTTATCTTAGAGTATCTTTTATATTTTAATGTCATAGTCTCTGATTTTGGGCTTTTTTTCTCTGGGATAACTTTAATGTGTTGAGTAAAGGTTTGAATATGATTGTAAATTTTTTATTTTTCAATTTTGATCTCTTTAACTTTTTGATTTATTTTTAGTCTATACGGATTTGTACTTTTTATTTTAATCATTTAAAGATTTTAATTTTTCATCTTTAGTATTTATAAGTTAGTCCTTTAAGAAGTAAAACTAAAAAAACATAAATTTATAAAAACTAAAAATGATAACAAAAATTATTATATACATATAATAACTTATATAATTATTAAAAATTAATTAACAGATGGACTTAAAAAATAAAAATAAGAAAAAAATTTAATAATTTTATTTAAAACTTTTAAGAGAAAAAATATCACTATAAGATTGGGTTAAAAATGTATGTTGAAAACAAAGTACTAATTATTAAGCAAAATTATGCTTTAAAAAAACTAAATTAATGTGTTGAAGTAAACACAATCACACAAATAAAAGACAATCTAAAAGCATATAAAATAAAATAAAAATATTTAAATACTTTTACAATAACATAATAAATCTATTTGTGTTGATTTATTAATAAAATTTATTTAATCAAATATTTTCTTTTAAATGTTTTAGATATATGTGTTTTCTTTTTACTAAAATATTACTTTGGTACATTATGTTTTTATGTTTTCCTATTTAGGACCTTTATGTTTTAAAAGAATTGATTAGTCCTTTTATATTTACGAATGGACTCGAAATTATTTTTTCGTCTAATTTTTGTTAACATTATCATAATTTTAAATTTTAAAATAATTTACACATAATGATAGTTTTTAGTTATTACATTCTTTTTTATTAGTATATTAAAAATTATAAACCACCACAAAAACAAAAAAACAATTATGTCTAAATTAAGATCACCAATAGAAAAATTAAAATCTAACTTATAATTTCAAACTCAAATGAAAATCTCAAACGCAATCTAAGGTTCAAATAAAAAATTCATATAAATCAAACCCTTTTCCCAAATCACAACCTTATATCCAAATCAAAATTGCAACGAAGATAGGTGAAATTAAAAGCACTATTTACAAACATCCATAATCAACTTTTGAATTTTCTTTGAATTTTTGTTTTATTGGAAAACCAGATAGACAAAATAGATTGTGTTTTTCACCACATCAATTTGTGTCACATCACCTTTAAAGACAGGGACCATGTTGTGAAGGAGCTCACAAAGAAGAGTTTCAATGATGTCAACATCGCGTTTTTCAATGTCTGCAGTTCCATCGCATTTTGTGAATGATTTTTGAAGTGAACCTTGAAGTGATGCAAAACATTAAAGCCAAAATAGGAAAAGGCACACTCATTACAAACCCTAATTACTTTACCATTGTATGTTTAATGACTACTATCTTTCTTCATCGACAAGCATGAGTAGGTATGTAAATGGTGGTGACATTTTTGGGTTTGGTATTGTGATGATGGTGGATTTTTAGGTTTGTTATTGTGATAGGTTAGGAGTTATATGTTATGGTTCAAAGAACACGAGGAACAATTAGAGACTTCGACTTTATATTAAAATTATTGTTGTGATAATGAAAAATCACCATAATCTTAAAATTAATCATTTTATTACCCAATTAACAAACACTTTAGTAGGTACTAACATCCACTAACAATAATTGATGAACAAGATTAAAGTGAGTCCATTCATAAACATAAATGACCAAAATGACACTTTCATAACATAAAGGACTATAACAAAAAAAAAATATAAAAATGTAATATATCAAAATTATATTTTATCCTTTTTTTAAGTTAAGTTTTGATAAATATATACCCCAAATATATGTAAGTGAAAATAAAAGAGATAAATATTGGAAGATAGAAAAAAAATGATATATATGATAAACAAGAAAAAGACAAGGAGATAATAATAATAATAATAATAAGATAAAAGAGAAAATAAAGGTTTGTTTATATTCTTTCAAGTAATAAATTAAACTACCCAAAAAAAATATTTGATAAATATAATGATTAAATATGATTTTGATCTTTTAAATATTTATTTATATTTATTTTAGTCCTCTAAAAATAATTTTATTGTATTTCATTCCTAAATTTTTAAATTTTTTCTCTTAAATTATTTGTTTAACTCTATAAATTTTTCTATTAAATTAAGTTATTTTCACCTGTCATAGATAATATTATTAAGATTCAAATTATTATAGTCAATATTATTATAGTCAATACACTTGTTGGTATTTGTTACCAAAATCATGTTTCATTAAATAGAAATAATATATGAGCTTAATTGTATATATATGTATCTACTTGTTTGTTAATAATAAAGTTGTAGTTTTTTTTTTCTATTTTTTATAATACATTGAATGTTAATGGTAAAAATAAAAATTTTAATATCGAAACAATTATTACTCTAATTTTAAACCCTAACCCTAAATAATTATTATTCTAATTTTTTAACAAACAAATTAATAAAATAAAATAAAAGACTTAATTTTTTTAAAAAAAATTTAAAAAATAAAATGTAATAAAATTATTATTAGAGAACTAACTCTAAATATAATATATAATTATAAATTTTTAAATTCAAAATCCCACAATGTTATGTAAAATTCATTGATATTTCAGTATGAATAACTTTTTTTCATTGATATTTATATTATCAATTTCAAATGTTTAATAATTATTTATTTTTTAATTTTAAATTTAATTATTATTAAAAATTAAAATTGAAAAAGTAGAATATACTCTGTACGTTGTACAGGTATAAACATTGTTTTGTGTATCTATGTGAGTGTATTCTTATCGTAATTTTTTTTAAAATTATTGTATACTGTGACAGGTTTCATAACTAAATCATACTTGTATTCATGCAGTATATAATACTTCTTGGATTTAAACTGAAAATAAGCAAATATTAATTATTAAAAAATAATTAATTATATTTTCAGTTTTTTAAATTAAAAATACTTTTTTATTTCTTAATGTTCAAAAATATTATTTTAGTCACTTAAATTTTAAAAATACATTTTTTTTCATTAACGTTGTTTGATTTTAAAAATTAAAAATATGTATTTTATAATTCAAAAAATTAAAATATTTTTTTAGTTTGAAAAATCAAAAACAAATTCATCCTAAATTTTATAAACTAAAATGATAAATAAATTGTTTAAAATATTTACTTAATTCACCGACAAGTTTACTATTTTAAAATATAATTAATTATTATTAAATATTTTAATCACTATTAAATATTAAAATAACCTAATATTGTCTTTACAGAAAAAATCTATTCTTTTAAAATTAATTACTTGTGAATCATATTTAACCAATAATATCATAAATATAGATGATAATTATATATAATTATATTTATTTACTTTTAATTATTTATAAAAAAAAATTATTAATTTTTATTATCGTAATTAACTGTGTAATATGTAATAGGAGAACACGGTGGAGAATAAAAAATATCAGTTACATTAGAGTAGACCTTAGGTATGAATTTGATCTTGATGCAGATTCTTTTCGGCACCTCTTGCATTGAATTTATATTTATGGACACCATTAAAACTTACAATAAAATAATATTCAAAAGATAAATAATTAAACATTAATAAATGCTTAAGTTTTATAATTAAAATTTTAATAAAATAAATATTTTTAAAAATATAAATTATATTTTAAATTAATGATAAATAATTTATATTATAATATAATATTTTTTTAATTATTAATAAATTATATTTTTAAAATTATTGAAATTCAATTAGAAATCATGATAAAAAGATAAATTGAAAGAAATAAGTTGTTAAGAAAATAAAATATATGAATAAGATAAAAAAAAAAATACTCTGAGACAATCAAGAGACAAACGTTTTGAGATAATTGCTGAATGAAATTAAAATTAAGAATGTAAAAAAATTAAAATAAAATTAAATAATAAACATGTAGAATTAGGATAATACATTTGAGAATAACTCTTAACAAAATATTTTTATTTAATAGTAATGTTAAAAAGAATCTCATTCCATAAAATTTTTATAAATATAATGATCATTTAAATTAATTTTCTTTAAATATAATTTTAATTTTAAATTTAAATTTGATTTGATTTAACAATTATCTCAAACAATATTTTTTTATCCGTATACTTAATTTTTTTTAATTTGTTATCTCTTTCAATTTATATTTATACTTATATTTATATTTATATTTTAAAGTAAATTTTAATTTTTTTGAAATAATTTTTCAATAAATAAAAATAACCTTATATTACAATATAAATTATTCACTATAAATTTAAAATATAATTTATATATTTTAAATTTTAATTATATAAATAAACATTATATATAATACATTAATTCAAAAATTATCTAAAATGAAAGCAGTCCAGCCACGTTAATATTGCTTTTTGGATATAAATTTGTAACTTATCATCCTCTCTGTCTATAAAGATCTAAGGGTTCAAAATAAGTTGCTGGAGAAAATCAGTTTTTGCATGTTAATGATTTAAATAGAAAATTTATAAAACGAACAAAAATCAGTTTTTCAAATATTTAACACTGCATTTTTTTATTTTATTTTTTATTTCACATTTGTTAACATGAATCAAGAAGAAAATAAATTCATTTATTATATCGTTTTTAAAATTAAAGATGCAATCATATCTCAAGTTTAGTTGTGTTTATTTTAAATTATTAAGTACACTTATAAATTAATTGATACAACAGAAAGCTAAAACTAAATAAAAATAATTTAATAATAAAAATATACTATTTTTATTTGATGGAGAAAAAAATAAAAAAGACAAATAAAAATTACCATAAAATTTATAACGAATTTCCTTTTCGTTTATAAAAGAAAATAAAAAATTATTTCAAACGACAATTTCTACATCTTGTCTCCTATATAATATTCTATTAAATAAATATAAAATATTTTAATATAAAGTCACTTTATTTTTCATTATTTTATGTAAGAGAAGTTAAAAATGTGTTAGCTGTGATGTTGAAAGCATATGTGAAACCTAATGTTGTTACTTATAGTACTTCAATAAATGGGTATGCATTAGTTTATAAAGTGAAGAAGGCAAAACACGTATTCAATGCTATGTCTCTACTAGGAATAACTCCTAATGTTCACAGCTACAATATCCTGATTAACAGATTTTGTAAAATTAAAAGGGTGGATGAGGCCAGGAATCTCTTTAAAGAAATGCGTCAGAAAAATACGGTCCCTGACACGGTGACTTAAATTCTCTTATTGATGGTTTGTGCAAATCAGGGAGAATCTCTTATGTCTGGGATCTTATTGATGAGATGCATGATAGAGTCAACGTGTTGATGTAATCACTTACACATCATTAATAGATGCTTTATGCAAAAACCATCATCTTAACAAGGCAATTGCATTATTTAGGAAATTAAAAGACCAGGGATTTCAGCCGGATGTGCACACATACACGGTACTTATTGATGGGCTATGCAAAGGTGGAAGACTTAAGGATGCACAAAATGTTTTTCAAGATCTTCAGGTTAAAAGGCTATCATCTAGATGTCCATACGTACACTGTTATGATCAATGACCTTTCTAACGAGGGCTTGCTTGATGAAGCATTGGCCATGTTTGAAAAAATAGAAGACAATAGTTGCAGCCTAAATGATGTAACTTTTGAAAGAATTATCTGTGCTCTCTTCGAAAAAGAGGAGAATGATAAAGCTGCGAGACATGTTCGAGAAATGATTGCTACAGGCCTATTGTAAGAACAGTTCTAATACTTTTTAGCTAATTATCAAGTTATTTTAAATTTTGGTGGCCACCAGCCAGTATTTTTTTTCGTTTGATAGATTCACAAACTATGCAATCTGCTCAGTATCTTGTTACATTTGATTAAAAGTCACATGTTAGATTTATTTTGATATGGTAACAGTAACATTAGCTGAATTTTTTTACTAGTGACTCATCTATCTTTTTCATCCCAATGTATTCTTTATCTGCATTATTTAAGTTTTAAGGATTTCTTCAATTGCTGCTCTGTCTGCTCATTGTTAGTTTTTCAGATAGCATATGAAGCTGAAACTGAAACTGACATGACTATCAGGAATGTTTTCTCTCTTATGATGAAGTCTTTTTACCTCTGATTATAGAAAGTAGATCTGGGTTATTTAGTGCTGTATATTTCTGGTGGTCTTTTTGCTGAAAGGGAAGAGTTATTAACACAAGCATTTTTTTGCATCATTTGAATTGTCTTCGGTGTTAAAGTTGCTTATATTTTTCTTGAGGTCATTGCTGCACAATGAATTGAGGCTTTTTCTTTCTTAGTTTTGGTTTGTTTTTGGGTGATACTTATTCCCAAATGATCATCTAAAACAAACCTTTATGAAAGAATGAATGAAACGACTATAGGGAATGGAGATAAAACAGAAGGCTTGGATTTTATTTTCTAGTTTACTTATGATCATTTATTGGGCCAATACCTAATTCATTTCTTCATTAGTCTTAGACTACAAATATTACGAAATCAACTTTTATTTATTAGTCCTAGCGACTGGGGGTTTGATTTACTTGTGACTTGAGTTTTTCAAACCAGTTGTCCCAAGGTTCATTAAAACTAGCTGTGAATTTAACTTTTTTGTTGGGAGGAGGAGGAGGAGTGATATCTTTGACTTGAATCCCATGGTCACAATTATCCTCCAGGATAAATGTAGATGAAATATAATAGAAGCTTACAAAACATGACGAAATATAGCACTACCACGCCTGTTTATTTTTGCCATACTATTAAAACTATAGTTCCTTCTAAATATCAGTTTTATTTTTTTTATTTTTAATCGAATCTTGTACAAGTTAAAGTTTTGACTCCCAAGAAACAACTAATGTCAATTGTCTTCATTTTGCATGTCATCCGAAGATATGTGGAGCATGGGTTCTTTTGAAGTGTTGCTTGCTTGATATTCTAGTCTAGTAAGTAATTGTGTTATGTTTGTAAATTTGATCGAACAAGAAAAGTAACAGAGGAGAAAAAGAATAATAAAATATAGAGTAAAAGAGTAATTTAGCTGCAAATGTGAAATGAATTTTGTTGGATAGTACCAGAAGAGATAATGCTCCATGATTGTAGGACTTACTGCTAACAGCTACTTAAAAGAAGCAGAAACAGATCTTATCTATGAACACAACAGAATCTAATCTTGCTTTTTTCAAACTGAAACAATTTAAAAGCATCCAAACGAACAATCTGAACAATTTTGTTGCTTTGGGGTTGATCTATTCAAGCAACATTTTGCACATCTTGTGGAGTGTAGAGGCATTGGCATAGATCTCTTGATAGTTTGTAGATCCAACTTTGGTGAACTAGTTCAAATAACAGATTTACAGTCTTTCACATTGAACAACAACTGTTTTATCTTTTTCTTTTGGAGATCTCGTTTGTCTATATCACAAGATGAACAGCATTCCTATTTGCTCCACGATAAGCATGAATCACGTGCATAATCAGATTTACTTATTTTGACTTGTTTAAACTAATATGCCTCTTCTTGATGTAGAATAGATGCATATTCCTCCTAGAGTTGGTATATGCTCCTCCAATATCTTCCAATTAATGCCTTCAAATCATTTTTTAATTGGAAAACTGACTTAAATTTTCTTTGTAGACACCACTTCAATTAGCAAACAAATAGAATATTTATTTCACATTTTGTAATAATTAGTCTCCCACCTATGATTTTTATAGGCACTTTAAACTTATTTTAATGAGTTTATTAGTATAAGTTACTGAAATAAGATTTTTCTTTTTTAACTTGTTGGGTTTTGTTTTTGTTCTTCTGAAGGGGCTAAAAAGATACGGATTTTATGAAGGATAAGAACTATATCTAATACATTTTTTTAAACAATGGACTAAAAGAAGACAATTTTATTTTGAGGAATTAAAAGCAAATATATATTTAGAACAACTAAAAATAAACTTAATCTTTATAATTAAATTAATTAATGAAAAAGTAGTTAATTTTAACGAAAGAACCTTTTTTTTTAAATATTTAATAAGACTAAAGAAAACATTTTAATCGAGTTGTGTAAAATCTATAACTTTATTATTTAAATAACTTGATGTCCTTAGATTAACACTATTTGTTTTACAATGTTGACCATTTCTTTTTTTGGATTTCAATGTTTGAATAATTAGACTATGTTTAGTAAAATTAGTTTATAAGTTTGTCAAAATTAACAGGTTAGTTTAAAAATTAAAAATTTATAAATTAATTGGTTGAATTAAAAATGTTTAATAAAACTAATTGATAAATATAAATTTATATAAAAAAATCTTCATTAAATTAAAGAGAATAAAAATAAATAATAGAAAAAAATAACTTATGAATTAGTTTATTTTTATAAGTTAGTTGAAGTAGCTTATGAGAATAATTTATAAATTATTAAAATAAATTTGTATATCAAACGAAATTTATTTAGTTAAATTAATTTATAAACTAATTAAAATAATATATAAGCTCCTTGATTATTTTAGCTTAGCCTATGTTCAAGCCTTTTCATTTTGATTTTATATTAAATACTAATGATTATCACTAAATTTATTTTTTTATTTCAATTATAATAATTTTTTCCTGTATAAATGTGTAGGGATCATTTATGTACAATTATTAAATATAAAATAAAAATATATTAAAATAGTCACAAAAATTTAAAATAAAATTAAAAGAAAGATAAAAAAAATATGTTTTTTAACTAACATTTATGTACAATTAATAAATATAAAATAAAAATAATGAATAATTAATTTGGATCAACGAAAATATCATGAAATGTTTTCAATTACGATAATATATAACATAAAATAGTTACTATATAATAATATTGATAATGAAAAAACTTCTATTGATATGTCTTAGAAGAAAAATAACCAGTTGAATTATTAAAATTAAATATAATAATATATCTTCATGAATTATATAAAACAGAAAAAAAAAACAATCAATTGAAGTATAACATTTTAATTATTAATTATTGTTATTCGTTATATACATATATATAGTTAATTATATATTTAGTGGACTTATAGTACTTTAATGGATGGCTGTTGCTTAATTAATGAAGTGAAGAAGGGAAAACATGTATTCAATGCTATGTCTCTACTGGGAGTAACTCCTAATGTTCACAGCTACAATATCCTGGTTAATGGATTTGCACGATTAAAAGGGTGGATGAGGCCATGAATCTCTTTATGGAAATGCATCAGAAAAACATGGTTTGTGATACAGTGACTTGCAATTCTCTTATTGATGGTTTGTGCAAATCAGGGAGAATCTCTTGTGTTTGGGATCTTATTGATGAGATGTGCAATAGAGGCCAACCTGCTGATGTAATTACCTACAGTTCTTTATTAGATGGTTTATGCAAAAACGGTCATTTTGACAAGGCAATTGCATTGTTCAAGAAAATTACAAACCGGGGAATTCGACCAAATGTGTACACATTCACCATACTTCTCGATGCACTATGCAAAGACAGAAGACTTAAAAAAGCACAAGAGGTTTTTCAAGACCTTTTGATTAAAGGTTATCGTATAAATGCCTGCACATATACTGTTATGATCAATGGGCTCTGTATAGAGGGCTTGCTTGATGACGCATTGGCCTTGTTGTCAAAAATGGAAAACAATGGTTGCATCCCCGAAACCGTTACTTTTGAAATAATTATCCGTGCACTCTTTGAAAGATGCGAATGAAGGCCAAGAAACTTCTTCGAGAAATTATCACTAGAGGGCTGTTGTAAGAATAAAACTAGGTGAGATTTTTCTAATTACACATTAAATTATTTTTAATTTTGATGACAACAAATCAGTATTAATTTTTTTATAGTTTCTCATACTGTGCAATTGAGCTCACTGTCACATTACTATTGATTAAAAGTCATTTGTTATATTTATTTTCTATTGTAACAACAAAAATTATTGATATTTTGTAAAAACTCTGAGATTGTTTTGATATCAGCATCTTGTGGGGGAGTAATTTGTTGTTTGAGATTCTCAGATTGGTTTAACTACCACATGTAAAAAGTTGCTGTGAGCTGTTTTTTTTAATCTGCACTAGTAGTGTACATTGTCAAATCTTCATGATCTATTTCACCACAGATTTGGCTACTCTAATGTCTTTAGATCACAGCAGTATCCTTCACATGCTCAAGTTTAGTCCTTGCAAACTGCGAAGGTTGCTGAATTTCGAGGTTGAATATGTAGGGTCAATGTAATTGTCCTCCCCTATGTATGTAGCCAATGCTGCTTGATTGTAATGTATAGGCGCTTATTATTGGACTTTTTAATTTGTTTGCTTAACAAAATAACAAGTCAGTAATTACAGAAATAGAGTAATAGAAGAAAACCACCCTGTGCTCGACCCTTGTCCTTAAGGGTCAAAATGCAGGTACTTGTGAAGGTCAAAATGAAACTCCCACTGGAGGAATGTGCTTCCTTTACACTAAAACCCGGGTGGCTAAAACCTCCACAGTTGACCTTGGAGGCAATGATCGTGCCTCTTGACTCAGTTCCACTTCCACTACATTAACATCCTCAAAATTGGTCATCTCATCGAACTTCTCTGACCACTTTGGATTCACATTCACTAACCCAATTGGTTATTCGTCATTGAAGCCGATCCATGAACACTACTTGTCACCCCTACTATACAATAACGATGCTTTCTCTGTCACACTCTCACATTCCCCAACATTGTCTTCCTCATCCTCCTCTTCATAATCCTTATCTTGTTCAAACTCAAACCCTCCAAAGTAGTCTTCCTCCACATTATCATCATTCCATTCCACCTCTTCCTTTTGCCCTTGGTGATTGGCGAAAATTAGGACGAGGTAACCATCTTGGTGCTGAACGCTGAAATTGAAATGAGAAGGAACAGAAATAGTTTCAAGAACCAACCTTCAATTGTCATGTACTAACATGACAATAAAAATGCAACTTCTGATTGTCCGACCCATTCTGACAAAAAAAAAAAAATCCATTTTAAGATATAAAACTATTTGCCCTTGATGTGTCCCACTATATATTTTTTAATTATTAATTAAAATAATATTTTTTTTATA
>JAMLFT010009536.1:0-12627 GCA_026544285.1 Pachyrhizus erosus | reverse complement strand
AAAAAATTTCACCACATAAAAATATTTAAAAATAAATAATAATTAAACATACTAAAAATAATAACGATAGCAAAAAAATAAAAATATAAATTTTTATAACAAAAATAAATATATTAAAACTATATAAATAAAAAATAGCACAATTATGACAATAATAATAACAATATGAATGTTAATGTTTTTTATAATTTATGTTTAATTTCTATTAAACAAAAATTACATATGAATTAATAATAATAATAACATTAAAAAAATCAATGCGTGATAGAGTGATAATGAATGGTGGATGGGGAAGGTGACAATGGTAATAGCATTGAGTGGAGGTGGTAATATGGTGGGTCACAATGTTGATGGTGACAAAAGAAATGATAGTAGGAGTGATGATTACAATGTTAGTTTCAATAATGGTGATGGTGTCGGGATACGAATGATAATTGTAATGATAACGATGATAGTGGTGGCAGTAACAATGACAATGGTAGAAGTAGTGATAATGATGGTGACAATAGTGGTGATAACAATAATGGTGGTAACAATAATTATAGCAAAAATGATTGTGATAACGATAATGACGATGGTAATGATAATGTTAACGAGATCATTATCAAAGATAATGAAATGATTTTTTAAAAAACTAAAATACCAAAATTATAACTTTTTTTCTTGATTTTAAAAATGAATATAAAAGTGTTTTAAAATTAAAAAAATTATTTTAATTTTATTTTTATTTAATATATTTTTTAAAACTATATTCAAAAACTAAAAATTAAAAATTAACAATTACCTTGAATAGAACCTGAGTTGTTAATACATACATTGTTTGTACTAATTAATAATACAAATTAAGTAGTATATATATCTTTTATATAATAAAGAAAGGAAAATTTGGTGCACTTTTCCCATCCAAATTATGGATAATTTAGACATTTTTTTGGCATTTTATTTTTTATTTAATAAATTATATTACTTCGCTTGACATTTCTTAGAAAGTAGATTTTTAGTGAACACTTCATAAAATAATTTATTTTTCAGTTTTTTTAGATAAAGGAAAAAGGATAATAAATTATAACTGTGTATTATTAAGTGTTTGAATTTATTATTAATTTATTGATTATTATGTATTTATTTATTATACTTATAAATTTTAATTTTTAAAACTAACAAATTATATATAAAAAAAAAAAAATAATTAAAGATATTAATCTATAACTATAATTTCATTTATCATGTGTAATTATCTGTAGTGTACATATTTGATAAAGTTTCAAAATTTCTTAATATCACTAATATATATATATATATATAATATGAATTATATGTATCTTGCATAATTAGAAAATTTAATAAAATATTTTATTATAATTAGTTGAAATTTTTATTATATAAAAAGATTATATTTTTATATTTTTATTTTTATATGCCTAAAAATTGTATTGTTATAGAATGGTTGAATTGTTTGTGCTTAATATTTTAAAAGAAAATATATATATACATATATAACATAAAAATAATTCAATTAAAATAATTAAAAATTATAATTTTAATTAAAATAGCTTTTTCTAACTTCTATCAACAATATTTTATTATAAAATTCATTTTTAAAAATATATGCCAAAGATATAAATTAGTTATAAATTATAATTTAACCAATTTTTATAATACATGTCTAACATAAAAATATTTCCTGCATCGGACAAATATAAAGATTAGTTATATTAACAAACATGTTAAATATTTTGGCAAACAAAAATCGTTTTTAAATGAAATTTTTATAGATAATGTTAGTCTAATGCATTCCTTTCCTCGTCTAGATCGATTAATAGATAAAAAAAGATCAGTTTCAACATTTATTTTAGAAAATAAGTACTATTTTTATAAGAAATTCTGGAAAATAGATTAGGCCTACTTCAATTCCATTCCTTTGCTTACGTTAAGTTTTCTTCTTTTTCCCTGCTTTCACGTTCTCCTTTTAACTTTTTCATAACTATGCTTCCCTTATTTTCTGCTTCAGTTTTGTGCATTTATTAACTCACCGAACAATTAATGAACTTCATATACTTTCTTTAATGAACTCCCCTAAAGAGTGAAGATTAATTTCATGAACCGAAAAAGTAATAAAAGTCCATCTATCATCAAGTTATACTAACGTATTTTAATTAGGAGATTAATTAATTTCAAATTAATAATAAATAAGTTCTTCCCCCATTTTAAAATAATTAAAGATCTCCTAGCTAGCTTGGTCTTCGTGATTTAATTTGCTTCCCCTGTTACTATCTTCAGTTTCGTGTCCTTGTAGTAACTAAATTAATAGTGAACCTCAGGTACATTACTTTTATAATAATAATAATGATAATAATAATAATAATAATTGTTTCACCCACCTCACTATTTAACTTGCTATATTAATTTCCAATTTTAATCCTTCATGTCATCTACCATCTATCACATGTGAACATGTTGTTTTTCCTTTTTTTGTAACCTTTTTTTTTTCCATGTTTTCGTATGAATTTTCATAGCTTCCCCATTTTCAGCTTTACTTTCAAAGCCATTTAAATATCTTAAATGAATGAGCTCCATCTATATTTTTGTCTCTTTCGGCACAATCTATATTTGTTTTTGAATATAGCAATTAAAAGGGCACTAACATTTTGTATTTTATTCTAGAAAATAATATCATATAGTACCAATAGTTTAATGATAAATGAGCATTTTAGAATTTGGTAGTATAATTTTTTGACTAGCAAAAATAATATTACTATTTTTCTCTTTATATTTTAAAGATATTTAAGTATATTTTCTTAAAAATTAAATTATATACTTTTTATCTTTTTGATTCATTTGATAAAAATTGATGTAAATAATAAAGGTAATATATGTTTATGATTTAACAATTGACCAGTGAAAATCACATATTATAAAGGTTATTGATAATAGTTTATATAAATTACAGTAGTACAACTATTACGATATATGTTAATAAAATTTATTAAGAAAAGTTATCATTAAAGAAAAGTAACTACTAAAAATTCTGTTAAAATAATAGAAAATATGAAAATGATGTGTTTGAATAGATATTGGATGCATGTTTATATAAGTTAATTATATATAATAAAAAATATGTTGTTTTATTGTAAATAAAATATTGTGTGTCTATAAACCACTAATATTATTTTCGGCACTTTCTTTTAAGTTGAAGTTTTCTAAGTTCTTAACTTGTTGAAAGAAAATAATTCATTTTCAATAAATAAGTTTTAAAACATAAAAAACATAATAATTTGAAAAGCAACTTTAAGATGTTAGAGAAAATGGATAAAATTGCTAGAAAAAATAGCTTAGCCTAGTAATTGGAATGACCATAGTGGGAGAGAATTCATGACAAATAAAACAAGTTTCATTCTTCTTGAAACCACATTTGGAAGCTTCAAACTAATAACATTGGAGACTGAAATTATTTAAACTTGAAACTAAGTCTATTACTTTTGTGACAAAGACGAGACCAATGTATTTGGGACATTGTAGAGACTAGTGCACTTGAGACATGAACAAAGTCAGTGCTTTTGGATCATAGACAAGGCCTATGCATCTAGAATAAAGATGAAGCAGATGCATTAGGACAAAGATGAGCCTATGCAAGTCATTGTTTTTGAGAAAATTTGCAAACATTTTGAAAATATAATGAATAGTAATAGACAAAGGTTGTCCATGGTAAAATATGACAAACACTAACCCAAAAGGGCCAAGTAAGGTTGGATATTGGTCCAACTAGTCTAGGCAACCAAAATGCAACAAAAAAGGGTTGGAAATCTAGCTAGATGCATTGTCACATGTAGCCAACAATGATGGTGTTGTTTAGAATTGTTCAAAGAAGAAATGACACATGCGAGCATATGGATGAGAGTCAGGACTGTAACTTTAAGGACAGGTAAATTAAAAGATTTTGATCTTTATGATGGTGGTCTTGCCAAAAAAACTCATCAGTGACAAAGGGTGGCAATCAAAAGGTTCTTTACCAAAAAATGTGCAACGAGTAGAAATGTGAACTGAAGTTGTACATAGTTCTCAAAAAATTTATCTTCAAGAATAGTGAGTCCATTAAACTAACAAAGTTTTCAAGATCACTTTGTTAGCCTTTAGAAACCATGTAAAACTAAGAGAAATGAAGAGATAATTATTTGTAAATCATATGTTTGAATACACATTGGATGCGTATGTATATAGGTTAATTACATTAATTATATTTAAATAAAAGATATTTTATTTTCTCTAAATAAAAGATTATATATTTATATACTGTTATTATTAATAAATCATAATACTATATTTTTATTTTCAACAACTTCATTATACTACTAAAATATTTATTACATTTGATTATTATTTAGAGTAAGGTTAGTTTATAAACATAACTTAAAATGCAAAAGTTGAATGAATTATAATTGTATATAAATTGATAATTATATTAAGAGTATTTATTAATTGAAAAATTCAATTATAATTTTAACAAAATTATTATTAGTTGTTTTATAAATTTATAAATAAATTAAATGGAATGATTAATTTCGAAACTAAATTATAATTTTAACTAGATGTTTATGAGTTTTTTAAAATATATATTTAAATATTGCTAATTTCAATTATTGTTATTTAACATTAATATTAAATGTTATATTTATTAAATTAAATGACTACAAATATATATTAAAATATCACTAAAAATCTTTTACTATTTTTTGTTATTATTTAGTAAAGTTTAACTTGTAATTTATCATATCTTTTATCAAAAAATAAATGTATATTAGTATAATACAAATTTTTTCAATACACTATGATGGCAATGATGTTGAAATCTAGGATTTTGTTGCAAATTATCCAAACTTTTGTAGCATTAGATCAATTCTATTAGGTCAATAATATATTACATATAAATCACTTAAATATTCGTGTAAATTTTAAGATAAATCATATGACTACTTTTTTTATACAAGATAAATTGTATTAGATGGTGGAATATAAGGGTAATGAGTTAGACCACTACTTATGAAATGAGTTAGTAGTGAGTTACATAGCAAAATAAGTAGAGCAATAAGTTAGACCACTACTTATAAAATGACATATATAAATATTTTTCACCGTAGTTTTAATTCATAACTACACCTATATCATTTTCACTATTTAATTTGTGTTCACTTGAAAAGAATAAAAGCATACTTAGTTGGTTTCTATTCATCCATATTGACTAGATAATAACATCCAACTAAGTTTCTAAAACTTTATGAGATTTTTACAATTCAAATTACTTGATACTAACAATACCCAATTTAAGAATTGTATTATATCTACAATTTGAATATCATGACTCAAAATTTTTAGATGAGATAAGTATTTTAACTTATCTTATCTTTAATTCAGTTAAAATTAGGATTTGTTTCTATTATCTTATCTTTAGTTCAAATTTATAGGATTTATTTTCTGTTATTTGTTTTCTTCTAATTCTTTATAAATAGGAACATATGTAGAAGAGAACAACAACTCAAATTTTAATGAATTAAATATTTTCTCTTTTGTGAGACCTTCCTTTTTGTTTTTGGGTTAAAGAACTTTTATAGTGTTGGTTCTACTAGTAAGTCATGGTTAAGGTCATATTTTTTTGATAAATTTAATTCTGTCAGCAAGTCGCAGTTAGAGTCAAGTTCTTATTTCTATCCTTTTACCTTTTTTACATGTTTTCAAAATGATCCTTTTTAATTCAGATTAGTATCATTACTTGTATATTTTAATCTTGACTATTGATTTTAAGATATAATCTTTAATATTTATTCATCTAATTATCACATAAAAAAAATTCTCTCACTATATGTGTATAATTCCACCATAGAATTTTACCGATCATTACACTATTTAATAACTTTATATAAAATGTCAATTTTATCATTCTAATCATTGAATTATAAATTTATATTATCTTGATTGTCTATGTCAAATTTTCTAAAAGTTGAACAACAATAAAAAGGTAATCAAATGATTCATGTTCTAGTATACTTTGAAAAATATATATTACATTTATTTGTATATATATAAATGAGGAATTAAATAATTTTATATTATTTTATATATATGATCTATGTAAAAAGAACTTTTAATTTAATGATAAATTTTGAAAAAAAAATTATTCAATTGAAAGTTATTGAATAGTGTAATAATTGGTCAAAGTTACCTTAGTGTAATTTAATTCCTTATATATATGTGTGTGTATATATAAGAATTATAAATTGAATATGGATTATTATCTTAATTTGTTTTCTATATTAGTACAGGTTGAAATATAAAATAACCTTTAATTTTCTTTTTTTTTTTATCAAAATTGGTGGGCCACCTCCTAATCTACCCTTAAGTAAGGTGGACTAATGTGTCCATCCCACCTTTTATATAGTAGGTTAGCATGTCTTGTCTTGGTTTTGACAAGTTGAAGATGGGGCAAGTCAAAACTAGCTAGGCCAATCTACATTGTCACCCTTATTGAAAATGAATAATTGGGATTATAAAATTACATTCAAATTTAATAATTATGGTTACAAGTTGCAGGATTAGCCTTATACCCCAATTGTGTTATGGGTGTATGTTTTTTACTTTTCATAATTGTGTTCTAGTTCGTTTGGATGAGTTATAAATACCAAAAACACTTTAATTGTTGTCATGAATAAATATTTTGGATGTTTAGTTGTGTTTGATGTTTTCCCTATTTGTTGTTTATTAAAAATCAGGAAAAAGGTTTAGATTGATTGTGGATACTTATTTTTTGAGTGGAATGTTTTGAAACTAGACATTAAAAACTAGTAAGGATATGATTTATTGGAATTTTTGTATTTTTGGGAGGCCTTATTGGGAAAAGAGTTTAGATTGATTTAGGATACTTATTTTTAGAGTGGAATGTTTTGAAACTAGACATTAAAAACTAGTAAGGATATGATTTATTGAAATTTTGGTATTTTTGGGAGGCCTTAAGAAGCCTCCATGTGCGCAAAATAACAATTTTGTCCATGCTCAATTTTTCTACCTTTTGTTATGAAATTTTGTACTTGGAGAAGCATGGTTGTGTTGATATTAACATGATTATGCTTGATTTTTATGTCATTCTCTTCAAATTTTCATAATTAGTGGGAGCACATTTATGCTAAATTGAGTATGCCAATGTAGATTTTTTCAAACAACAAACATTAACTTATTGATAAAAAAAATGAGTATAAAAGTGATCAACTTAAACTTTGTGATCTTTATAAGAAATGCAGTCCTAGATGTTAGATAACCAATGATTTTGATTTCACAAAAAAAAGGCCTATAACTCAATATATGGTTAATTTAAAGGTCAAGTAAGCTCATAGATGTTAGATAACCAATGACTTTGATTTCACAAGAAAAAGGCCTATAAGACAAATTTTCAAAATAATTTCACATTCTTCCAAATTTTAGACCGTAGTATAAGACAAAATTAGATCTTGAGGTTAGCATAGAAGTTATAGATAATTGTCTTATGTTTCAAAAAAAATGGCATTAGTATAATTCTAGATATCTTGCTTACACTCTATAAGAGTCATAGTTGCGTAAGAGAAAAAGTGATGATATGTTATGAGAATTGTTATAAGAATGATATGTGATGCATAATACTTGTGTATGTGACGAGATGCCATGGTGTATGTGATATAATAACAACAATGAAGACCTAACTTATAAGAGATAGTATCTTCCAAGTGAAATGTTAAGTAACGCCATACACATTTGTATGAATTTTCCATCATGACATGATATATGTGTTTTCAAAAGTATGTTTACAAACATAACTAGGGAGTTCATGAAGATTTATTAAGCTCTAACCTTAAAGGTGATACTTGGTGTTGAAGTCCCGTATACCCTATGATTGAATTCGTGGATTAGGGTATCCTTGCAAAGCTAGATAGTGTTGACAAGTTATTGGGGTTGTCATCATAACTGAGAGTATTAATGTCAAAACCATGGTGTGACAACATGTTGATTGCATGTACTTCTATGCTACTTTCATAAAAAGGTTTTGAAAGGTACTACATGAAGTTAGATTTATCTCACTCCTTTTGTTTTTCTGTTTCTTGTTATGTATGTTGGCGATAGGTGATGTCCAACGAGACTAAAAGGATGATGCTAAAAATAAGGCATATGCCTTTATTTGTCTTTGATTTTATAATATTTATAGGATACTATAAAGTTATGAAAGGTTGTGACATTGAGAATTGATCAATGTTATTATTTCTATAGTTTGATTTTATTTTATATACCTTTTGTGTGGTCTTTAGAGAGTAATAATTGTCACTAAAACTTGGAATTCAGTGTTTTTGGGTGCAATTATTATATACTTTTTATGACTATGAACTATGTTTGCCCCTAAGTTTAGTTTTTCCTTTTAGTTTGTTTTGAACGAATTGTTTGGAAGGACCCTCTTATAGAGAGATTTTGAAGCACCACCACTAGAGCATTAAAGTTTGAAGACTTCTAAAGCTGTCGACCTCGCATAAGCGAGTCAATTATGCTTGCATAAGTAAGCCAATTAATTAAGCTATTGAGACCTAATGTTTTCTCTAAGTAATTAATACTAGAAGACCAATCTCATGATGTATTCGCTTAAACAAGTCCCGTTTAACTCGATTAAGCAAACTTAGCAAGAGCCTTTGCTACTTTTGATTTAAAAGAAACCTAGACGTTAAAGGAAGACACAAATTTTTAGGGTTTAGAAAAAAGAGCTTTAAAGAAAGATTAGGGTGTGCTAGTTTCTATGCTCAAGGACTTTTTGCGAAGCTCTTCTTCATCAATTTCTTTTCCCATGACTATAAGTAGTTAATGCCGTCTTCGTTAGGGTTTAATAAAATTATACTACCTTATTGTAATTACTATTTTTCTTATACAATAAAGCAATTGTTATTGTCTTTTTTTTACATCTATTGTTTGTTTTTAGATTGATCACCTAATTATTTGATCCTTTACGATTAATTGTATTTGGAAAAATCTATTTAAACTATGAATTGAAGAAGACAATCAATACTATTTTTATGTCTAAAGATAAGGTAAAAATGATTGATCATCACTAAAAGCTTTATTCTTAATACAGGTCATTTGGCTACACTAAAAACAAGATTAGTAATAAAATCAAAGGACTTAGATTCTATCACTTCAAAAATTGAGGTTAGGATAATTTGAAAATTGATGATAACCTAATCTCAATTGAATAAGGATACTTATAAATGCATATGTTAGTTTAATGAAATTAAACCCTGACGATTCCATGTAATTATGACAACCCATTTTTTTACATCTACCAAGTGTTAAGGAAATTTCTAAATTAATTTTCTTAACTTAAACTCATTTAATTTTAGTAACTACTTTTACATAACAATTTAAATTTTGTAGTTTACTTAATTCACTTAAATTATTTAATTATTGTATAAATCCCTATAAAAATGATACTTTACTTATGATTTTGTTATTTGAGTGATATGGTACTCTTGCAAAAATCCCAATATAGAACCAAGTTTTAATTATTTATGAGATTTACAATATGTAAGTTTGATGTGATATTTTTTTATTATGCGAGAAAAAATTTTAAATTTATTGTGCTTTCACAAATGAAAAAGATATTTTATTTTTTGTGATAGTTATTTAATAATATAATTATTAAATTGGAGGCTTTTTCATAATCAACAATTTATTGTTTAATGGATCATTGAAATGTCGTTATTTTTATAATTAATGAATTTTATTTTTAACATTAATTTGTTAAATTCTATAATTTCAACCGTTAAAAAGTCTTATGAAATATGTATTTAAGTTATTTTTATTTATATAATTCATTTTTGTCTACATGTTTCTTTTTCAATATAACATTGACTACTTCATTTCATGCATGAAAATATTTTATTAAAATTTATTGAACATTTTTATATAATTTATCTGTTTACTGTACATTTTTCTTACAAGGTATTTGTTATGCTGTATTATTTTATCATATTATTTATGTATATTAGATATAGATTTTAATTTAAGTGACTGTTATAATTTACACTATAAAAGATCTCGTGATTTGCACGAGTCAAAGCACTAGTTATTTTATAAAAGATTGTTCTACTTATATTTTATATTATAAAATTATAATATTATAAATTTATATTTTTTATATTGTTGTTATTTTTATGGTATTTTTTAATTTTCTACAAATATACGTTATAATATATATTAAAAAAATACAAAAAAAAGAATATTAATATATATGTTATATTCTTCTACATTTATGTTTTGTTAATTTATATAAACATGTGTTTTAAAATTTATTATTTTTATAAATATATTTGAATTTTATTTATTATATATAATTTTAATTATATATATATATATATATTATTTTATATATATTAACAAAAATAATGATAGTTTATAAAACAAAGCAAGATTGAAATCATTGAGAGATCTATTAACATAATTGGAGTTTAGGAGAGTAAAATTATACAATTATGATATATCAAGAACCATAGAATAATTATGTCAAAAGATTAAGATATATAATATTAAAAGCATAACTTATTATTTGCTTGATTCTATAATATTATATTATTTATTCAATAATAAAAATATATGTGTATTTTCAATTCTTGCTCATTTAAATTAGGATTAAATATATTTTTTATTTTTATAAATATGAAAAAGTTTAATCTTAGTCTTTTTTTTTTAAACATGAATTTTTCATCCTTTGATTTTTAAAATGTATCACCATAAATCCTTGTTAGTAACTCTATTAATAGAGTTAACAAATATTTAGTTTTGGTAGTAAAAAAATGCCACAATTTAAATTATGAATTACAAATTATGAATGACAAAATATGACATTTTTTTACTGTCACAAATCAAAATACCAAAAAAATCACAACAAACAGCCGTTAGTAAATACAAAATCAATTTTCCTCCAAAACTCAATGATGACAATCTCAATCGTTGCATCTCAAATTATATAAAAAAATGTCACTCGTGTTTGTGTTTCCTTGAACTTCTTAAATGCCTTCCTTTCTTCACCTTCTCCTAATCCATAATGACCTTCAATTGAAATGTCATTAATCATCTTTAGATTTGTAATCTACAATGATACTATTCTTCTTCCCTTCATAATACCTATTTGACATTCTTAAGGTGCATTGAAGAGACATTGGAAATAAAAATGATAATAATTGATTTTGATGAGGATTTTAATCAATGATGATAGTAACACTTATGCTCGTAGTCGCAATCCCCAATTAGAGTAATGGTAGAAGATCTTGTGTTGGATACTAGAATCAAAGTTTGAGTGTTGATATCTTTCTCTACAGTTATGGTTCTCATTAGATTGGTGTGTTATTTTGTCTCCTAGCATAAGCATTCTTCATAAACCCCCAATACCAACATTGTTAAAGAATGGTATATTGTATACCCTAACCTTTGTTCATTAATTGAATATGTGACTAGTGTTTTTTTTTCTTAATTTGATGTCCAAGTGATGGTATGGTGATGTTCATGCCCTAGTTATTCATGAAGAGGATTTTGGTTACTTTTTATTTCTCAATCAATAAATTACATTGAATTGTAATTAATTTATATATATGTTGTTTGATTTCTTGTAATTTGTTATTTAGTTTTGGCTTAAGTGGTTTTTAGGAAAATTGATGTAATTAATCCATAATTTAAATTTTGTGGTGATTCTTAATTGCCAAAAATTGAATAACAATTAATTTTAGTTAATGGAATGAGTAACAAGGGTTTTTGTGATATAATTTAAAAAAATAAAAGGACAAATTTTTATGTTTTAAAAAAGAGAAGATAAAACTAAAAATTTTCATATTTATAAGGACCAAAAATATTTTTAATTTATATAATATATTTTTCATACATATACTAACTAAACACCTTTGCTAACCTAAGAAAACGTAAACACCTTTGCTTAGTAGTTCTATTATTATTGTTAAAGTACAAGATTGAGGATTCAAAATCGTTGCCACAATTTAAACTACAATTAACCCTAAAACATTTTTGGCAAATGTTAATTATACATTCGTTATCTAACAAATATATCTTTTTTCCTATTTTTTTCTTAAATATCCTTCTAATTTATTTTTAATTTCAAATTATTCTTGTTACTTTCCAAAAATACTTTATTGTTCATTCTCTTTTCACTACCATTCATCGCCTCCTTTGTGGCTACTCCACTCACCTTCCTCCTTCAACTTTGTCATTCATCCCTTTCTTCTATGGCTCTACCATTCTTCTCCTTCCTCTGTAGATTTGTCATTTTCTCCTCTACCTTCACAACTCTACCACTCACTTTTTTCCTTTTTAAATAGTTATTATAATAATTAACTATATTATTTTATATAATAATCTATGATTAATGCTAACATAAAATAATTTTACAACATTGGGTAAATGGTGGAGTGAGTGGCAAAACTACAATAGAGTAGGATTAGTCATGAAGTTGTAAAAAAAAAGAATGAACGACAAAGCTGTGGGAAGGGGGGTGACAAAAAAAAAAGGGAGAGAAAGTAGAAAAATATTTTTTAGAAAATTGAGAATGATTTAGAAGAATATTTA
>JAMLFT010009535.1:0-12628 GCA_026544285.1 Pachyrhizus erosus | reverse complement strand
CTTATTTATCATACAAAGTGAAAAATATTTATATCATATAATTAAAATAAATATATATTAAATAACCTCAATAAAATTTAATAAATTTTTTTATAGAAGAACGTTCTATATATCTAAATAAAGAAAAAAAAATAAGTTGTCATCCGTGTGTTAGTATAACAGATTTATAGAAACTTATCAGAGATTTTTTTTACAACAAATAATATTATTCTAATTCATGCAGAGAAAATATAAAAACGTATAACTAACCTCCCAAATCTAAATATATAAATATTATAATTAAAATCTCATTTAAACAAAAAAAAATGAAATAATTTTTTTTCCAAATTTTCTATATCTTCATTTTTCACATATTAATTTTTTTAACTCTACTAATCAGCTATGTAGCCCGCTAACTTTCATATATAGTTGAAACTTTATTCTCTCAACTAATTAGAAATTATTTTTTTAAAATAACTTTTTATTATAATTATTATAAAATTTAATAAATTTATCATAAATGATAATATATGATATAATGGCATTGTAAAAGGTCTTTAATCCTGTGAGTGCATTTAAATTATATTCTTAAAAATAACAATTAGATACCCAAAATCATGCATAAAGATTTAAGACGACAAGGTGCTTATGTCAAAATTATAGTCATATTACATGAGTGCGGCGTGTACAACGTTAAGGACTTGATCATAAAATGTAAAGGATTCAATGGACCGTGCGAAGTCTTGGCCTCTGACCATGTCGTCAATTATTCAGGCACATCAGAATCCTAGTCAACAATGTGCAGCCAGTTTGGGCATAACTAATCAAAGTAGGTTTAAAATTGGTCATGACACAATGAGGACGCTAACAAAGATTATGAAAAACCTGTGGAATGGCACGCTGCTTGGTATTAAAGATTCACATTATAACAACCAGTTTGTAGTTAGGGGCTTCCATAATTTGCATCATGTTGTAGTTTCAAACATGTTGCCACCACTTTAAAAAAACAAATAAATTAAAATAATTATATAGTTTTCCTTTCCTACAGGAATGATTTCCATTAACAAATTCAAACTGGAGCTGATTTTTTCCGGACACAAAGCTAGTGTTTCTTTTCATGAATTGTTTTGAGGACTACGCTACTGGGCTAGTTGTCTACTTCCTCCTACTTATTTCATTCCAGGTGAATGCGAGTCTTCAATTACTGCAAAAGATTTTAGTTCATTAAACGAGTGTATACCTATATGAATACTAAAAACCCAACACAGATTCCATTCATAACCCATTGGTTGGCAGCTAACATCATAAGGGCAGCCCGAGTTACAGAAATTAATTCATAAAATAATCACCTGCGACACAAACGTGCTTAGGGAGATCGTGCAGTTGTTTGCTCATCGAAGCATTAATATAGTCCTACTGCTATCAGTCTGATATAAAGCAGAAACTACCACTTACGTTCGTGTTAAAGAGAGCGACTTTGATCTCAGAGCTTTGGCATCAATGGTCCATCTTTAAGTAATTAATCATATGATAAATTCTTAGTTTATTCTATTATTCTACCAGTCACATTCTCGAAAAGAAAAAAGTACGTGACTATGGAGTAATGACTTTGATCTTCATGTATATTTATGATTTATGGATACATTTAAAACAATGAAATTATCAGCAGTTTAGGCTCAACACCAGAAATGTTTATGAACTTGATGCCCCTCAAGAAGAAGCTAGCACAACCTTTTTCACAAATCATAGTGAGCCCCTATTCAGATTGATGCTGCTACAGCTATATGCCTGGATAACATTCTCCTCCTCTGTGCTTGTATCAGCCATAGAATCCTCAATGCCATTATCACAAGTAGCACTAATAATTGTCCCACTATTTACACGAACACATTTGGACTTCAGACTATTGTCTGAACATTCTGTGTTCTTTCTTTTCCTCTTTGAGTTGATAAATCTGTACTCAAGAGCTTCCAATGCTTTTGTGGTCAATGGCCGGTTCCTTGTGCTCTGGCGACGGTTGACAAGGATAGACTGCTGCTCCTTATTACCATCAGGAAATTCCTGTGTGGCATTGAACTGGTTGATCTCAGATGGAGAAGATGATGTATTTACACATTGATTGTCATTTTGCAGTCTGACCATAGAGGATGGTATTTCCATTTCAAGTCCCAACTCGGGTGAAACTTGAGGAAAATTCAAGTCAATTAACATCCTGGTTGCAGAATTTTCTGCAGAAACTTCTCGAACCAGGTGGTTCTCAGTGACACTGCCTTCATTGCTCATGTTTGGACTGCCTTTAGCCAGATAAGTTGGGAAAGGCAAATTTTCTAAACCCATTGACAAAACCATGCCCTCAGATGCTTCATGCAGATTTGATGGTGAGATTGGCTCATTTAAGTCGAACTTTCTATCCACGGTAGTACTTTCAATGCAAAGGCTAAATTCTCCGTCATGGTTACAGGCTCTTAACTTCTGCATTGCTGTCATGCAGGAAATTGTGCAATCAGATGTCATCTTTTCAATAAAGGGATGCTCATTGATCTCCCTTGAATGCTCATCATTATGCAGATCAGAATGACATCTATGATATTTTACTTCTTTGGTGGTGTTGAGGGCTTCAGGAACGTGAGTACAATCTGATGAGTCTATGCTCAACCCCTTATCAGAGAATTCTTCAATAGGGTTTGAGGAATAAGCTTGTTCAACCTGATCTTCAATAGGATATGAAGAATTAGCTTGTTCAACTTTATCTTTGATAGGGCTTGAAGCATTAGCTTGTTCAACCCGGTCTTCGATAGGGGATGAAGCATTAACTTGTTCAACCCGATCTTCGATATGGCTTGAAGCATTAGCTTGTTCAACCCGATCTTCTAATTCTTCAGATGTATCTTGCTCAGATTCACTAGAGCAGCTTGAGATGGTAGATATACTCATAGTTTGAATAGGTAAGTTTCTCACCTGTGTCACTTTACGTTGATTCATATCATGAACCATGCTGGTATCTACAATTGTAAATTTTGTGAAATCGTGATTGCACTTTGAACTTTGAAGGTAATGAACTTGTTCCCTATTTAGCACACCGACTAGATCTCGTTTGTCTTTTGTTTTTTCCCTATCTACACTGCCCTCAGTTGCTTGACTTCTAGTCTCAAGAAGCCCAGGGTCAGATGCTACTTTATTTAGTACATCACTTATAGAATCAAAGTAGTGGTCACCTTTTACCAATTTCCTTCTTGAAAATTTCTTAACACCAGGTACAAGAAAAACCAAAGATTGTTTTGATCCAGAAACAACTTGATCTTTTGGCTGTTCAGAATGCCAGCCTTTTGCTAAAAGACGAGGCCAAACAGCTTCCCAAAAGAGATCACTGGATCGAGCTTTACTCAACCTAAAATCTCCTGTGAGAAACTTGATTACATCTGCAGATGTAAGAGAGGAACAAGCTTTGCCAATTGGTATTTCAGGGCGAACAGAGAAGATGTGATTGGTCTTTGTTGGCTCAACAGCCGTGCCAGTGAGATCTTGCTTCCCCTTTCCAATACCTACTGCAGCTATAAGCAAGTCAATGCCAACTGCATCATTTAAAGCAAATACATATTCTTCAAAAGGCATCTTTCCCTCCCCAAATTTCCTTGAAATCTGCAGTAATATTTACATGAATTCAGGAGACATTGTTTTTCTGGGTTGAAAATACACGGGTTTATAGAAATACAGCCAATTTAACAGCATATTATACAATAGCCATGTGACCTATGGATACAGTTAGAAGGTGTCTATACTATTATTTGAGAAAATGAAATATATGAACATTTAAGACTCTAAAATGTTCCGTAGGCAATGTTGATTACACAAATACTAGGACCAAATAAATTATCACGACATACAACTTAAGAGAATGTGAAGGAAGAAACATATTAGTTGTAATTCACTCTAGTGAATATTCTCCTGATTGAGAAGCTAATAGGCTTATCTCTAACAACAGATGTAAGCGGAAACGTTCATAATTGAAACCATAAATATATTTTGTTTCAAGACCTATTGACACTGTTAAAAGATTCTCTTCGCGTATCCAATCTTTTTAACTTTAAAAAGAACCACTAAAGGATAACTAAGCAAATCCTGAATCTAACTCATCGCTAAACAGTTCAATTTTTCAATGGTTAATAAAGAAGGGGTCTTGCATTTTTGCTAATTGTGTGCTGCATTCTTCTTGGAAAATAAAGTAGATAGTCCTCAATAACTACCTATAACTGAGCATATATTAGTATAGGACTTAGTTTAATGGATAAGAGTATAAGACAGGAAATATGCTTGAGAACTTAGATATTATTCTAAAATCAACAACATATTTTTCATGGGAATAGTAACATTGTTATTTAGGGTCCTTGTCTTATAAACAAACAGAATGACAATGACAACTTCACTTACAGGTAAATGTTACAAACTCAGCCTTAATAACAGAATCAAATTATTCAAATGTAGACGGCTCAAGAGCAAGGAAAATTTGTCAAATAAAGGAGAATTAAAACTCCATTATTTAGTCTCTTAAAAGAATGGAAAAGGCCTGCAGTATCAGGCAATTATCCACACCACACCACATTACCTAATTTAGCATCATGATACCCATTGGCTGGTGTCATGTTTTTCTCTAATTTCTTGTTCCATTGATTACCATGTTTTTTTATGTACAGCTTTCATGACCAATATAACAGCCAATAGTTTCTGAAATTTATATTGTACAGCATTGCTGATTTAGCAATAAATATCATGATAATCTACATATAAGATAAAATGCTTCATGAATGGATGGTACTTAATTTAAATCAATTTCATTAGTTGCAAAAGTTCACTTACTAGCATCACCTCAGACTTCATACCCAATTATTTCACAAGATAGCCAGAATGTTCAAAACAATTTTCCAGAAGCTAGAAGGAAAATTCTTAAGAGAAAATATAACCTATCCCTCAATAATCAGGATAAAACAGTGTACAGTGTGCACATGTGTGTATGACTCGAATCTAAAACCAAGGATATATCACAAACAGAAGTTTGCAAAATTATCCTTTTCAATTCTTTCTTAGCCTTTTCAATTCTTTCTTAGCATGACAAAAAGATCTCAAGCTTGGTGATGGTTAGTATTTAATCTCCAACCAAAATCATCATCAAAATAATACACCTTTTAAACAAATATATATAAGTCAGCAACACTGAAAAGAATTTATTTTAGTCACTAGTTATTATCGTTATAATGTGAACGCTGCTTGCAATGTCAATGCCAATAAATCTCTATAATGTTTAAACCCTTAAAGAACATTACTTAACCAGGATCATATTTATATGGTAATTGCCTTTCATCCAGATTATGTGTGAGAGTGATTGGCATACACGGAAATATGTCAGAGAGATACCTCAACCAATGCAGTTTGACACTCCCCTGGCACGTGGGAAAATAATCTTGACAGCAATTCTTGCTGCCTCCATCCTGTGAATATTTTCTGGCCATATATACACCTCTTAGTTCTCAACTTTCGGCAGTCTGACCATCGGCAATAATCTTTAGACTTGAAAAACTTTCCATAATAGAAAAACAATATGTCTCCCATATTTCTACTCCCAACAAATCTCTTTAAAAATTTAAGGTTCTTCCCAAATACATAGAGGCCAAGAAGAAAGCTGTTATATTCAGTATCTGTCCAACATTGATCATCCAACAATCCAGGGAGAAGATACTCGCCTCTTAGCTGATCCTTCTCATCACTTTTAGAAGATGATTCAAAATTTGAGAACCCTCCTACATTCTCAGAAATAGTTGGCCCCGCTTCACTTGCGACAGATTCTAAAGTCCCACAACTGCAACTGACTTCAAATTTGCAATGTGCCCACTTAAGAGGAATGGGCAATCCTAGTGAAATAGACTCTTGCTCGATGACCGTGATTTCTGAATCTCTTTTCTCCTTTACAAGCTGAGAAAGAAAAGGTACTGCAATTAATGAAGGAATTTCTGCCTGGTACTCGTCTCCAACACGAGGCAGAACTTCCGGATCTCCAAATATATCTTCAAATCCTTCAGTAGAATTTCCCTCATTGTGCTCTTTGTTGTCATCAAAGCAACGAGAGTTCATCTGCAAATATTGGATTGTAAGTTGATTAAAGAATAACATAATATACTTTCTCTAATACAAAGACAAACAATTCTTGTCCCTCGTTGCAATTGCTCCTCGTGGTGACCAGTAAAGTAAGGAGAACAATGTCATCACTAAAGCATTGAGATAAAGAAGTCAAATCATTCACACATTAACTGAAGCAATACCATAAGCTAAAATTTCGTACCTTCAAACACAATTATAAATCCCATCAGAAAAAAGCAAGAATTGCAAATAATATTCGTATCATATAAGAAATTTCATACATATTTATACATTACTGAAGAATATATAATACCGTCATATTTTGTATAATAAACTTAACTATTGTGTAGCTCGAATGAAACAACAATCGGGAAAAGAAAAAAAAAAAAGTGATACGAAATCAGTTCACAGAAAACCACTGAAATACTCTGAAAATCTAATCACGCATATATCCACATCGAATTCCAATCCCAGATCAACGCTCCACGTCATAAGACCTGATTGATTACTGATTAAACACTAGAGAAATAAGAATTAAGATTTTGCAAAATCGAACAAAACCAAATACGAAGTAAGTTTGCCGTTTCTTTTTTAAAGAAAAGAAAAGAAAAGAAAAACTACCTTGATAATTATATGAAATAAACAATCCGCAGGCAAGTATAAATGATTGAAGCAATCACAATGGGGTTGCTACGATAATTCAACGGTAGACCCATGAAATATTAAGAGAAATAAATAACCGCACAGAAAAAAAAGAAAATAATAAAAAAAAGACAGAAAGAGAAATGCGAAACATGCAAAATAATGATTAGAAATAAGGTGGGTAATGTAACCTTGAGGCAACAGGCTTGAAGGTTGATGTCCCACGTGTGAAAATCGACCTGGGGAAATGGGTCTTGGAATAATCCTCGAATTTCAACGTGTTTCTTGTTTCTTTGGTGCGGTGGTAAGAACTGAAAATAACAATAATAAGAGAGTAAGAGACATTAACAAGAAATAGAGACGTGTTGAGGGGATTCGTGGAATCATATCATCACTCACATAGCTCTACTTTCATGACACCAAACTTGTGCCCCGTAACTAGAGAGAGAAAGAGACCAAGACAGACAGAGAGAGGACCAAGAAAACGAGTAATCAAAAGAAGAGAATAAAGAATGGAAATTCTCCGAGGTTAAAACATGAAACCAAGAAATTTTTTTATTTATAGTCGTTATTCCCACTATTATCTTATCCAACCTTAATATATGATTCGAGAATAACATTATTTAGGCTGTAAAAAAGAATAATATTATTTTTTTTTTACAACAAACAATAATAATATTATTTCAACACGTAGATTAGTTAATATGAAATTATTTTCAACCCTATCGGTGCTTTTTAAATTTTCAAATTCTGGTCTATATGTACATAATTTTTTATATATGTTAGAACGTGAATTTGTATGATACATGAGTGAATAATTGAAATGGAATAATTTTTAATAATTTTATTAATTTTTTATATCATAGAAAAAGAGATAAAAAAATAATTATATAAAACATGAAGTATATATAAAAAAACATAAAAACATTAATATTTCATAATCAATACAATATGAAAGTTAAAAAAAATTATATATTTAATGATATTAATAATTTGTTAAATGAATAATCTTCTTCTTTTCGTTTCATATATGCATACATGACATTTTAGTGAGAGGTCAACACATGTGCAATCTCCCTGTTTTGCATATTCTAGGAATTCATTGGCGAAATTTTGATTCCTGCTTTCATTTCTAAGGAGTTTATTATTTGTAGAATGAGACTCCCTAAGTATAGGTTTAAATAATTTTTTAACATTGGTAATTGTATAGATTTTTCTTTCATTAACAATATTTGGACATTCTACATATGATGGATAAGGACAATGGTGCCAACCTTGTTGAGATGATTATCCTTATAGTGATGTTTTCATGTCTCATTTGCTTAAAAAACGAAAAAAATGTTAAAATCATTTCTAATATATTTTTATTTATTTAGGAAATAATGATTATAAGAAAATTCAAACAACAAATACACATATATATTACAAAAAAATTATCATAATAAAATAAATATATATTAAATTATTTAATAATTATAATGCTTGTAATAAACACTATAAATTAAAAATTACAGTGTTTTAATAAAATAAAATAAAATAAAGATAAGGCTTATCGGAATATAAATAGGAGCATTTCTTAATAATTTTTTTATTAAATTATTTTTACTTTGTCAAATCTTATAATAATTCTAAATAAATAAATCACATTTTTAACAAATAAAATAAGACCATCTAAGACAATTGATTAATGTTGATGTCACTTTTTAAATTTATTAAATGTCTATTGAAGTTACAAACTCCATTTATATTTTAAAATATATTGTATTTTTATGTAAAGATTTCGTGAAATTTTTATTCTTAGAATTTCCAAATATAACAACCGTGCAGCATTGAAATAAAAAACTAATCTAAAGTATGTAAAAATCATAGTTTTTTAGTTTATTTTGATTAATGATTTATTTGATTTTGAACTTTGTTTAACCAATAAATATTCTTGTTATATGTTAAAAAAACTTCTTTAAACCAATAATTTTTTTTCATATCTATGTTAATGATTGAGTTTTTATAATTTTAAATTTATTAAATGTATTATCTTACATTGTGTTTCTCTTTTTGAAGTGTAAATATATTTAATATTATATAGTAAATTCAATAAATTAACGTACCAATACTAATTTGTCTGAACATTATTTCTTTTAATTGTTAATGAAAGAATAAATATAATAATTGTGAAAGAAACTGTTAACATTTTTCTTAATTTGAGTAGAAAAATTCATTTTTTTTGTCAAAATTCACATCCTTTATTAATTATTGAAATAAATATTTATTCTATTTATTTTATATATATCTAAAACATCTATATCTTTTAATAAAGTATTTCAATATTTAACAATTTATAATGTTTTATTATTTGAAATAATTCTTATTAAAATAAATTGAAAATAAAATTTTATAATATTTTTGTTATTATAATAAAAAATTCTTAATATACAATTAGTTTATTAATCTTTAAAATTCTCAATTGATTCAATTCATTTTGATTTTAAACATGAAAATAAGAAATTAATCCGAAGTAAATAAAAATATATTTTTAATTTATTCTGATTAATATTTTTTAATTTTTAAGCTAATAAAATAATTTTTTATATGTTAAAAAACTTATATTAAACAATAAAATTTGATATATTTACAATACTTATTAAATTTTGATAATTTTAATATTTATTAAATACATTGTCTTAAATCGTATTTTCTTTTTTCAAATGTAAATATGTATAATGATATATATTGATTTACTAAGAATTAACATATTATTACTAATTTGCCTACACCGCTTAACACTTTGAAGTATTAATGCATTTAATTTTAACTTTAATATTACATGTTAAAAGAGTAAATGTCATAATTGTGAAAGAAATATTTAAAAATTTTCTTAATTTGAGAAGAATAATTCTTCATTACTTATTAAAATATCATATTTAATATTTTATTATATCAAGTAATTCTCATTAAAATAAATTAAATATAAACATTTATAATATTTTTATTATTATAATATAAAATTCTCAATATAAACATGTATTAATTGATTTAATATATTAATTAGCTTTGGTAGATATTTATCTTCAATCTTATTTGCATGGATCAAATATTTTATTTGTGAAAGAATCAGTGTCCACTTTATATTTGTACATGAAAGAATTTATGAAATTTATTTGCAAAAAAAATTATAAATTTTAATATTTATTTAATCTATATTATTAAATTTATATTGGTCATCGAGGAGTTTATATTCTTGTATACCAATGATAGTTTTGCTAGAAAAAATTATTTGAAACGAAAAAACTTTAATTAGAATATTAAGTATTCGTGTAAAATTAATTATTTAGTATTTGGAGATGTAATAATTTATACTCATAAGTTCAAATAATAATTTTGTCGGAATCAATTATTTGAAAAGATGAAATAGTAACAAAATATTATATTATAACACCTATCATTCTAAAAAAAATAGAAGTAAGAATGATAAAAATGAAAATAAATAAAATACATATCATTAAGAATTAAATATATAAAATAGTCCTAAATAATTACAGATGAATAAATATCATTAAGAAGAAGCATTAGAAATAGCAAAAAAAATACCTAAAATGTAACCCTTGTTGAGAAGATAAAGACACTGCAAAAGAGTGTAGAAAAGTAAAAAACTAATGTATACTACAACAAACCTCAATATATATATATAGGATATGAATGAGATTTGTATTATTTTGGTTGCATATTTTCTTTATTTAAATTTTTAATTAATTAATTTGTGAATTTTTAATAATATAATATTTTAGTAATATATTTTACGTAATTTTTTAATTTTGTTTGTGATTTTTAAATTACTATTGTCGGACAATACTAATAATATAATGTACTAATTAAATTATTAAAATAGATATTATATTTTTTATAGAATGATATCATATATTAACATTAATAATTAATTATACCACTATAAATTTGAATTATCATTCATAATTGAAAATGTTTTAATTATGTGATATTTTTTATAATAAATATATTTAATAATATATATTAAATTCAAATAATTAACATATCAATATTAATCAATTTTTAAAATATTTTTTTTAATAGTTATAAAATAAGTTATTAAGATTGTCACGAAACAAATTTTTTACATTTTTTTTACATATATATATATATATATATATATTCAATATTTTTATTGTGATTTAATTTAAATACATTTATCATATAATTTTTTTATACTATATTTAATTGTAGATTAACATATATGATATAATTATTAATTTTTATAATAATTACCTTAAAAATTATATATAACTTTTTTAATTAATTGACCATTCACAATATAAATTTTTTTACAATGTAAATACATTGAAATTAAATTCTTAAAAACAACTCTAAACATTATAATATATATTATATTGAAATATAAGTTATATCAATATTGATTTGTAATTAAATAATGATATAAAATTAATTTACACTTTCAGTGTACAACAATTAAAATTATCTTTTATATATAATATAAGTATTATATAATTTATCCAATCTAATTTTATTCATGTTGGATAAGACTGTTATATATAACAAAATTCATCCTCTAAATATTTAATATATTGAATTCAATATTCTTGATTAAATTAAAATAATTACATATCAATCAAATCAATTTACATGTTGGATAGTATATACACTATCATCTAATATTTTTCATGTATGATAACTTTTAAAATAATTATTTTAAATATTTAATTATAAATTTTATCATATAAATTTAATTTTTTTATGTATTTTATTATATATTTTTTTTACTTTTCACATATTTTATTATCTATGTTATTTTTTTATGTATTTTATTAGTATATTTTTTACTTTTACACATCTTATCATGATATTGATAATAAAATGATGTTATTTTTATAAAAATTAACATTAAAATAATGTTATTTTATTTTTTAAAACTCTTTGTAAGGACACGTTTATACATTTTGATGATAAAATATGAAAAATAAATAAATAATAAAATTCATAAAATAATAATACTAATAATTTGATAAACAAATCTATTTTAAAAATTATACTCACCTCTGATCTGTTGACTTATAAAAAAATGTATACATAGATAAAAATTATTTTGACATAATGAATATATGGAATGATGAATGATAAATCTAAATAGAAAGAATTTAATAGAAAATAAAAATCAGTTTATTTTTGTGGAGAGGTGAATTTTATTTATTTATTTATTTATAGAATTTAAATATCATGGATTTATAATAATTTCACACTATTTAATTAATTAAATTAATTTTTTAAATATTTTTAATAAAGAGGTGGATTTAAAGAAGGAAAAATAAATGTAAAAATCGGTATGAAAATTCGTTCTTTTAATTTAAAAAGAAATCATTGAGAGAGAAAAAAATAAATTAAATTATTAAAATATTTTTATTTTAACATACAATTGAAATTTAAATGTCATTTGATAGTTCTTTTTTCTCTTCTTTCCGTCGTGGCTTCTTATTTATTTATTTAGTTTCTCTTGTTAAAAAAAAAGAAAAAGGAATATGTACTAGAATGTTAGATAGAATGAGTATCGTAAAAATAATTAAGGAAGATAAAAGATAAGTGTATTAAAATAATAAAATAAATAAATAAATTATAAGCTTATAGCTGGTCGAAGTAATTTATATCTTACATGTTATAAGATAGTAAAATAATTTTGTTGACTAAATATTTTAATTTGGTAGATTAAATATAATTTTTATTATAATATATTTGTATATATATACATATAAACAGTTTTTTTCTTATCTAAAACTAATTATTGTATTCATTAGTTATAATATATTATTAAATATAATGTATCTATTAATTTTAATAAATGAAATACATGTTTATTAAA